>JBBBDQ010000271.1:2367500-2407500 GCA_037127315.1 Ascarosepion bandense | reverse complement strand
GTGGAAATATACCAACCTTGCTATGCACATAGTAGCAAATGACATACTTTTCTTCCGTATTCTATTGGTGAGAAGTAAGTTCCACTCGAGCAGTTTCTTCCGGCGAACCACTGCACGATGGAACCGTCACCCGAGGGAATGTTTCCTAAATCGATAAAATCTTAACCTGTTATTTTTTGCCACCTATCCGCATTAACTGTTCCTTTTACTCTGTAAGCCTCTACCTTGAGTAGATTCCTGGCCCCTTAAAAAAAAAAAAGCACACACACACATATCAAAAACCTGTATCTGCTCAGTGTCGTATGCGAAACGTAAACAAAGCAATTTCTAAAGAATTTCTCAAATATGGAAAGAAAGATTTTTGAAATTATTGTGATTAAGTCGCATATAAAAAATGGTGTTATTATCGACCTGACTGAAATACAACTGCTCAGTTAAGTGTCAAACAACGCCACATTAATTCTATTAACGCGCTATCCTTATCTTCATATCGAGTATTTTATGACAAAAAAATCTACATAAAACGCCTTTTTACCAGTAAACTATTACATCATTAAAATTTCACACTCTCACACACACACACTCACACACACACACACACGCACACACGCACATCTCTATATATGAATAAATATAGTTTTAAGGTGTGCTATATTTATATGATAAAGTGCTCAATATCAATGAGCGTATGTAAATATAAAAGAGTGAACATTGAAGTCAAAACTCAAGGGCGACAGACTGTTTCATGCTAAGCGCAATCATCAGGCCGATCAACGCACGTGGTCTGATGATTGCGCTTAGCATGAAACAGTCCGCCGCCCTTGAATGTTGACTTCAATGTTCACTCTTTTATATATATATATATGATAACCGAAATGTAAACAAAGCTATTTCTAAACAATTGATAGTTATATTTTTAATCCAACATATTTATGGCTTCAAACATTAATATAAAAAGTACTTCGAATTCAAAATAAACTCCTGATCCAGTGAAAGCTGATATATTAAAATTTCAGTTTCGTATCTATATATATATATATATATATATATATATATATATATAGGAGATGAGGATCCATGGTTTTACGATTTTGAGTTCCCTGGCATTTACTTTTTTTTTATAAACAGTGCTCAATACAATAAATATTGTAGAGTTTAAAAGTAAACCATTTTCACAACCAACATCCAACATTGCCTGATGACGAGATTCTATCTCGAAACATAGAAATTTCCGTGTCGCAATGTACATTTAATTCATAATTATATGATTATATACATATGATATTTCATTCCAAGCAAAGCTGGATCGCCAGCAGTACGCAGGGTGTAACAATGGGAGAAAAACTGGATACAGGGGGTCTTTAGGAAAGGACAAAAGATGAACGGGATTCAAGAAGATGGAAGATGGCAATTGAAGTTTTTGAAGATTGTAGCTATCAGGGAAGCAAGTAAACTGAAGGAAGTTACACAGTCAGGGAGTGCAGCAAAAGAAACTGTTACAATGAAAGTGGCGGTTACATTTAGCTATTTAAATAATAAACGGATTGGAGCTAGATACCAACCTAGTAGGGCGTCTATATTCATGTGATCGAAGCACCAAGTAAAAAAACTCGTCAGAACAGTTGCTGTGAGAATAATTGTAGAAAAGTCAGAGGAATGTCACGTCACTTCGGTTAGAAAGTGACTGTAGTCGAGATGCCTGGACAGGATTGATTATATTGCATATTCTTCATTGGATTTTGTCAAGAACCTCGAACTGAATAGCAGAAAAACCAAAATTGCTGATGGAACTAACGGACAGATTGCTAAAAATTAAATACCCTTAAAGGACAGCAATAAGGGAAAAGAAAAAGGCCTAAAGTACAAACTCACTTTGTTCAATTGCTCGACACCTAGATTACCTAGACAGGGCATAATTCATATGAAATGATGGCCCTAGTCATAACTCGATTTCACGCTCACGCGATCTTCAGTCGGCATGAATATTTTTTTAATCTTTTTTAAACACAAGCAAGGCAGGAATATCACTGGTGCGTATATCGTTACAGTGAGAGAAAAAACAAGATACAGAGGATGTCAAAGTAAAAAAAGGATGCGATCAAGTTGATAGAAGATGGCAGTTGACGTTGCATTTAAACCTTTCGAGATTGTAGCTATCAGGGAAGCAAACAGACGGAAGGGAGTCCTACAAACCGGAAGTGCGATCAAAAATCTGTTTGAGTATAAGTGGCGGTTACATTTAACTATTTCGACGGTAAATAGATGAGACCTCGATGCCAATCTAGTAGCACACGTAAATTCATGTGATCGGAGGACCAGGTAAAAAGCTTGTCAGAATGGTTGCCATGCGAATATTTGTAGAAAAGACAGAGGGATGTCACATCGCGTCGATGAGAAAGTGATTGAAGGCGGGCTGCCATGTCAGGATCGATTATATTGCAGATCGTCTTTTGAATTTTGTCGAGAACCTTATAGATGAATATAGATGAATAAATGAATAGCAAGGTCACTCGACCAGATATGGCAACTGTATTCAATGCACAGGCGAATGGTAAATTCATAAATGTGCAAAATAGATTCTGACAATAAAAAATATTCTTGGCCAGATACAGTGACGCAATCTTTCTAACAGTATACGCAGCTATTGGTTCGATAGTCATTCCATTTGAGGTCATTTGAGAAAATGAGGCCAAGGAAGTCCAGTCCATTTTTCTATTGGAAATTGCGTCATCCATTCTGAAGGTAGGCAGGATAGTTTCTAAATGGTGGTTAAAGGACAACAGTTTCGTTTTGAATATGGACCAGGCTTGCCTCCCAGAGAGTAAAACACTACGCCTCCTTGGTCTCACACTTACAGCGGACCTCAAATGGAATGACTATATCGAATCCATTGCTAAATCCGCTGCTATGAAAGTCGGAAGTTTTTTCCGTCTGAATGTATCTTGCACATTTATAAATCTACCATCCGCCCGTGCATTGAATACTGCTGCCATATCTGGTCGGGTGCTCCTGCTATTCTCCTCGGGTTTCTCGACAAGGTACAGCGGAGGGTCTGTAATGTGATCGATACCAACTTGGCAGACTGCCTGCAGTCTCTCTCTCACCGGCGCGACGTGGCTTCCCTGTGTCTCTTCTATAAATACTTTCACGGCTTCTGCTCCAATGAACTTGGATCACTGCTGCCCTCTAGATACGAATTTGCACGAGAAACTAGATTAGCAACTAGATCCCACCTTTTTACAGTGAAACCGATAAAATGCAACCGTAACTTCTACTCCAACAGTTTCTTTTCTCGCACTCTCCGACTGTGGAATTCCCTTCCACATAATTGCTTCCCAGACGGCTACAATCTCCAGGAGTTTAAATGTAAGGTCAATAGACACCTCCTAACACACTAACTCGCTCCCATTCTTTCAAATACTCTTCCCATCTGCCCAACCCTCATCCTCGGTATCCTTACCCATCTATCACCTTCCTTCTGATATTTCCTATATCTAACCACTCCTCTTTACCTTTCCCTATGTATCCCCATGCGCAATAGTGGCAATGGAATGCCTTGCTTGGGGTGAAATGATTAATATATATATATATATATAAATCAGTCAGTAATATAGGCACCCTCATTGTTCACGACTACGTACCAATGTTTCTCGAGGCTGTCAATGACTTGACGGTAAAATTAAGTGGATCATGACTCGAAGAATTCATCAAGTCACGTTTTCAACTACTTTTTTATCATCCTATCACCCCAAGCAAGGCAGTTTACTGCTACTGTTGTGTAGGGGGTTACATAGGAGGAAAGTTATAAGAAAGGGTGACAGTTACAGGAAGGGTTAACAGCAGGATGAAAATACTGATGAGAGTGTAGTGGACGGAGAAAGGAGTATGAGAGAGAGAAAGAGAGAGAGAAAGAGAGAGAGAGAGAGAGAGAAGATGCAGGTTAGTAAGATAGATGACTATTGACTTTACATAGATAGATAGATAGATAGATAGATAGATAGATAGATAGATAGATAGATTTTTTTATATAATCATATCGTCCCAAGCAAGGCATTTTACTGCGACTGTTTTTGCAGGGGGTTACATAGGAAGAAAGTTATGAGAAAGAGTGACAGGTTATATGGGGTGTCAGGAAGTGGATAATAGAAGGATGAGAATACTGATGAGAGTGGAGTGGGCGGAGAAAGGAGCATGAGAGAGAGAGAGAGAGAGAGAGAGAGAGAGGATGCAGGTTAGTGAGATAGAAGATGGCTATTGACTTTACATTTAAATTCTTGGAGATTGTATCTGTCGGGGAAGCAAGTAAACGGAAGGGAATTCCACAGGCGAGAAGTGCGAGAAAAGAAGCTGCAGGAGTAGAATTTGCGTTTACATTTATTGGTTTCTCAGTAAAAGGGTGGGATCTAGTTGCTAATAGTAAATTCATATATAGGGGACACCAGTTAGCTAAGTTCATAGGAGCAGAAGCCGTGAAAGTATTTGTAGAAGAGACACAGGGAAGCCACATTGCGCCGATGAGAAAGTGACTGTATCTGAACTGTCAAGTTGGGATCTATCACATTACAGATTCTCTGTTGGATTTTGTCAAGGACCTCTAAGGACCTCTAAGTGGATAGCAGGAGCACCCGACCAAATATGGCAGCAGTGTTCAATGCACGGGCGGATGGTAGATTTATATATATGTGCAGGATTGTTTCAGACGAGAAAAACTTCCTGACCCTACACAGAAAACCGACCTTCTTAGCAGCGGATTTAGCTATGGATTCTGTATAGTCATTACACTTGAGGTCTGTTGCGAGCGTTAACCCGAGGAGGGGCATTACATTGTTGAATAAAAGGCCTTGCAGACTATTGGAAAGGCAAAGGTAATAATCTGAAGGCGATACATCAGTAGAATATGGTGGGTGTGTAGAACTTTCCAACCAAGCTCTTGGATAGCAGTCAAGTTAGCGACGTTAGTGGTAATGTTAAAAAATGGAACAAATTTATCTAACACACACACATTTTTTGCTGCAATTACAGTGTAAACATGGCCGCCTCGTTAGCAGTGTACATTAAGTAGGAACAAAGAGCAGTGATCCAATTTCTCTCTCCAGAAATTCATCGAAAGCTTTTAACACATTACGGCGATAGTACCCTATTGCGTAAAAGTGTGTATGAAGAGAAGGAGATGTTTTAAAATTACAGGAAAAGCGTAGCACTCGAACAAAGAGCAGAACGTCCGTCTACTTCCACCACTGACGAGAGGATTTAGCAGGCTAGATAAATAGTAATGCCGAACCGGCGAGATATTATCGATGTGATCGATGTGGCTTACGACATATCACATTGAATACGCCGGTTCTCGTTCGATCACCGAAATTAAGCAACGTGAGCATGGTGAGTACTTAGATGGGTGACCGCTTGGAATACCAGGCGCTGTAATCGTTCAGTGACGGATGTGCGTTGTGGTGCAGTGGATGTCGGCTTGGAAAGAGAAATCGGTGAGTCGAGTTCAAATTCCAGTTGAGTACCCTACATTCACTTAACCACTGGTACCCTTGGGAAAGGTATTAATCCGTCACTTCCCTCCAGTTATGGGTTAAATAACAGGATGGGGCCTGGAGGAGTCACAATAAAAAACAACCTTGTTAGCCCTGGCGAAGCATCAAGTATTCAGCTATTTGACAAGATTATGAATTTCGCTATAAACTGCGCCAGGGAATACTGGAGAGGTGTAGTGAGTTCTATCTCGGCCAAGGCCGCAGGACGACGACGATCGATGTGATATCATGTTTCCTATAGATTCGGACCACTGCCCTTTGTTCATCCCAGGTGCACACTGACAGCGTTGCGACCATGTTTAAACTGTAATAGCAAAAGAATAAAAAAGGCACAAATTTCCAATCTTCTCACTTTTTTTTTCAATTGGGGTAGATAGACAATCCACCCACGTCTATTGAACAGGTGAAGAGGCTCATCCCTTGTTTCCTGTTTAGGATGCGGTTTCCGGTTTTCTCTTTTCCAATCTTCTCACTTTTTTTTTTCAATTGGAGTAGATAGACTAAACTATCGCCCGGTTCACAATCCACCCACGTCTATTGAACAGGTGAAGAAGCTCATCCCTCGTTCCCTGTTTAGGATGTGGTTTCCGGCTTTCTTTTTTCCAATCTTTTCACTCCTATGTGTTACCGCCTTGCTCAGGGTGATATGATTAAAAAAAAAAATCAAGCTCAAATTTCGATCAAGTCATGACAATAGTACAAACTCTAAGCATACCACAGCAGAAGGCAGGTTGACTAAACTAAAGATGGCGAAAGATTACTTTTTTAATTTTGTATTTATCCTCCCATATTTAGTCAGCATATTTTCATTGACAAATGGTTCATTGGATAATAGAGGCATATTCTGTCTATTTAGTTTTTTATTGTTACTGTTTTTCTAACCCAAATACTTTCGATCATTCCCGAGATCGTCCTCAGGAGTAAATTAAAAAAACAATATTATTGTTTATATATATATATATATATATATATATATATATATATATATATTGTAACAAAGTTGTGGAACTCGTCGGTTTTTAACCTGCTGTTCATGCATTCACTTTTATAAAGAGTGCTCGATATATATATATATATATATATATATAAGCGCATTGGGATTGCGGTATCATCCTTTAATATTTTTTTTTTAATCATATCACCTTTTAAATCCTTTTAACAACCAACTACTTTCTTTCCAAAACCTATTTTTATAGGAGCTAACACCTAATTTGCATATTTCTAGAATCATTTAGAGTTCTCTCGATTTTACTCGAACAGTCTACAATCTTCCAAAACGTTCTATTCCTAATGTCTCTATTTTTATGACTACTTCATGAATTAAAACTTTTTTTAATAACAAGTAGGACTTAATAGAACCCCCTACTCAACTTTTTAGACATTATTAATATTATTTTCATATATAAATGCATCCTCGTAACACTATCTATCTATCTATCTATCTATCTATCTATCTATCTATCTATCTCAGTCTATTTATATTTGTCTATCTCACGCTAAAAATACTTGACTGTATAATTTTTTTACAGTCATGTCTCCTGTCGAGGGATAGAGTCTTCACGAAACACTGAGTAGATACAAGATATGTGAACATTTAATTTAACTTTATTTATTTATTTATTTTAATCATATCACTCCAAGCAAGGCGGTAACGCCACTGATGTGCAGGGGGCTACGTAAAAGTTAAAAGATTGGAGAAGAGAAAGCCGGAAGCCACATCCTAAACAGGGAACAAGGGATGAGCCTCTTAACCTGTTCAATAGACGTGGGTGGAGTGTGAATCGGGTGATAGATAGATCTATCTAATCCAATTGAAAAAAAAAAAACGAAGTGAGAAGATTGGAAAAGAGGAAAAGCCGGATCCCACATCCTAAACAGAGAACAAGGGATGAGCCTCTTCACCTGTTCAATAGACGTGTGTGGAGTGTGAACCGGGCGATAGATAGATCTATCTACTCCAATTGAAAAAAAAAAAAACGAAGTGAGAAGATTGGAAAAGAGGAAAAGCCGGATCCCACATCCTAAACAGAGAACAAGGGATGAGCCTCTTAACCTGTTCAATAGACGTGGGTGGAGTGTGAACCGGGTGATAGATAGATCTATCTACTCCAATTGAAAAAAAAAAACGAAGTGAGAAGATTGGAAAAGAGGAAAATCCGGATCCCACATCCATAACAGGGAACAAGGCATGTGCCTCTTAACCTGTTCAATAGACGTGGGTGGAGTGTGAACCGGGCGATAGATAGATCTATCTACTCCAATAAACAGAAAATCTCGTTAGAAACGAAAAAAATTATACTAAATTGCAATGTAATTGCAATATTGGCTTTTTTAGGGCAAAAAATGTTAGACAATTTCTTCACAAGTCAAGAATAGACTTGCTTGCAGCCACAATGATGTAGTTCTACAGAATGGTTCTAAGATTTCCATAGGCATGTAAGCTACAAAGAAGTTTTGAATCAAAATGAAATGAAAATGACATTTGTGAAGTCAGATAGAGACACTTGAAATTTCTGAGACACATTTTCGGGATTAGAAGAATTTGAAACTCTCATGACATACTGATGGCAAGTAGGCAAAGGGAAGACATCGAATAATCTCCCTAATGAACTTTTGTAAACTGATGGCAAATCTGGGACTAGGAGAGGAATAGTAAAAGGAGAAATATTGCTGAGAACTACAAAGAAGGTGAAGTTGCTGAGGGCCGTTATCGCCAACATTCTGTATATTTGTATTTTATTTTTTGTTTGTTTAGCGGCATTTTAACACTTTAAGCGTCATTTAATGCCAAAATTTAATTTTCTTGGGAGCATTAGAAATTTCTTTAACAAAAATGTAAAGCTGGTAATTATTTCTTTTTAAATGTATTGCTGTTAATTTTTTTACTATTGTTGTCGAGTAGTTTTCACACAGAAATCGTGCTATGTCATTTGCTAATCGACTTAACGTACCCAAAAATGTTAGGAACTTGGTAATCTTCCACTGAAAGCTGACTCCTTAGTATTCGGCTAACTGTCGACTAATATCAACTGCCTAGTAGTTCTACTAAACTCCAATAGAACTCTAAAGAACTCCAATGAACTTCCCAAGAACTCCTAAGAACTTCTTCCGTTAACTTCCTGTTAACTATTATTGATATATGAGGGAGAGTCCATTATCTGAGGAATAGGTGTGCTTCCCCATAACATTAATATAGGAGGGAGAGTCCATTATCTGAGGAAGAGGTGTGTTTCCCCATAACATTAATATAGGAGGGAGAGTCCATTATCTGAGGAAGAGGTGCGTTTCCCCATAACATTAATATAGGAGGGAGAGTCCATTATCTGAGGAAGAGGTGTGTTTCCCCATAACATTAATATAGGAGGGAGAGTCCATTATCTGAGGAAGCGGTGTGTTTCCCCATAACAACTATGAAAATATATTGCTGGTATTTTTACTATTAAAATGTGTTTTTAAACATTCATAGTGTTTTGACCTTTAAGCTAGGTTAGAAAATCATTAGGGTACTTCGACGGGATGTAATGGTCAGCAAGCATGTCAGGCTAGATTAAAAACGACTGATTTTCATTGGGAGACTCCTATATTCGGCCTTGTGCCGCATGTGTAGAAATTCCTTTTAGTGCACCACGACGTGATGTACTGTTTAACAAGCTTGTATCGCTTGAACAATTACGACTAAGTAGTAAGTTCGATCCTGTAGTGGATATCGGTTTGAAAAAAAATCGGGTAGCCGAGTTCGAATTCCAATTGAATTCTTTGCATTCACTTACGCGCAAATACCCTTTGGAAAAGTATTAATCCGTATCTTCCCTCCATTTATGGGTTAAATAACAGAACAGATTGGGTTCTATAGCTTTGGTCGGCAACCATTCTACCGCAGAAAGTAATAGCAGGATAATCTTCTGCCCAGTCAGTCATGTCTCTTTCGAGACATGATCGCCCAAGCGTATATCACGTATGGCACTTAAATGACTGACTGATACATCTAAGCTATGCTTAGAAAATCACCATTCCTTTCCGAAGTGTATTTGCACGTAAATTAATGTAACTAAACCAGCTCGCCTATTCCTCAGTCGGGGACGCTTTTTCCACAGTTCTCCACCGTACTACCGGCTTATACTAAGCTTTTGGAGTGTTCTTCGAAAGAAACATAGTTGTGAACAATTTTACAAAATATAATTTTTGTCTACGGAATTAAGCGTAGAATAATCAAAATGTTACTTTTATTTAATTAAATAATTTTACTTTTAAATTTGCCGGAAAAAAAAAATTAGCCATTAGCGTTTGATGTCTAATCTAATAAAACAGTCACAGCTTGATATGCTACGCCAAGTGATTGCTTCTCGTAATAATTAACTGTTTTAAGGCGAACTACTTGTCAAAGCGCAATCATGTATTTTATTTAGAAGTTTATTGCGTATAAATTATCGAGAAAAGTAACTCTTATGAACTTTATTAATTTTCTTCGTTATTAATTATCTGAATTATGTGTGAAGATAATTCTTTTTAGCCCCTTAGAGAAAAGAGCTAAATTCCTTACTTGATGACTGACAAACATTTATGAAGTGTACATTTACATTTGAATAGCATTGCCCAAACGTGCCACAACACACACAATACACACACACACACACACACACACACACACACACACACACACACACACACACACACACACACAGCGCGCGTATATATATATATATATATATATATATATATACAGTCCCAAAACTGTTTGGGAGATAGAAATAGAGATAGATAGATAGATAGATAGATAGATAGAGAGAGAGAGAGAGAGAGAGAGAGAGAGCGAAAGAGAGAGAGAGAGTGTGTGTGTGTGTGTTTGTGTGTGTGTGTGTGTGTGTGTGTTTTGGATCAAATTTTCTTATAGAAAGTCTGCTCAGACTTTGAAAATCGGCACCTGAAAGTCGGCCTTTTTATCTGAGATTGAACAACAGCCTCGTACGGAAAATACGAGAGCAATTCAGTTGTTATAGATACGAAGAAAACTCCTTGATCGCACTCTGATCTTTTTTACACTCTATTTATACTTATATTTGATTATCTGTCGTTCTCTCTGTTTCTACTTGTCTGTCTATTCTAAAAAAGAAACACGTATAAATTTTTAGAGTAATAAAATAAATTAAATCTATCTGATTCTGTTCATATCTATTTTTCTATCAGTCACTTCAGATCTATCTATGTTCATACTTTATCTCTCTCTCTATTTTTCTATCTATGCATCTAAGTCTGTTAGATCTATCTATCTATCTATCTATCTATCTATCTATCTATCTATCTATCTATCTATCTATTGTTACGTGTTAAGTGTAACAAAAGAAAAAAAATGATTGACCAAAACTCAGAGTTAAATTACATACAAATATTTAATTTACGATAAACACAAAATGGTATATATACAAAATTTACAATATTTTGCATTCAAAACAGAAATGTAGAGTTTGCTACTGGCAGGCGAAGTGTTACGAAGGGCAAGGAAGAGTCAGTAACTTTACCCATTAAGTTAGCGAAGTAGTTTAAGTGCTATACTTTTTGGAAATCCTTAAATGTGTATATAAAGAATAATTTCCAGTATGGTCAATGAAAAGGCAAAAAAGAATATATTTACCCTTTTAGTTCCATGAGGTTCTCTTTCAGGTTTTAGTTGGTCGGCAATTTTTCTTAGAGATTCTATCAGCTGGATATAAATCCTTGAATCAAAGCCGGAGTTGAAAATGTTAGCAAATCCTTTTAACAACCAACTACTCTCTTTCCAAAACCTATTTTTATAGGAGCTAACACCTAATTTGCATATTTCTAGAATCATTTAGAGTTCTCTCGATTTTACTCGAACAGTCTACAATCTTCCAAAACGTTCTATTCCTAATGTCTCTATTTTTATGACTACTTCATGAATTAAAACTTTTTTTAATAACAAGTAGGACTTAATAGAACCCCCTACTCAACTTTTTAGACATTATTAATATTATTTTCATATATAAATGCATCCTCGTAACACTATCTATCTATCTATCTATCTATCTATCTATCTATCTATCTATCTATCTATCTCAGTCTATTTATATTTGTCTATCTCACGCTAAAAATACTTGACTGTATAATTTTTTTACAGTCATGTCTCCTGTCGAGGGATAGAGTCTTCACGAAACACTGAGTAGATACAAGATATGTGAACATTTAATTTAACTTTATTTATTTATTTTTTTTAATCATATCACCCCAAGCAAGGCGAAAACGCCACTAATGCGCAGGGGGCTACGTAAGAGTAAAAAGATTGGAAAAGAGAAAAACCGGAAACCACATCCTAAACAGGAAACAAGGGATGACCCTCTTCACCTGTTCAATAGACGTGGGTGGAGTGTGAATCGGGCTACAGTTTAGTCTGTCTAATCCAATTATAAGAGAAAATATATTTCAAAATAGATGTTGATATTTGTAATGTCATATATTCATTTAATGATTGGTAAATTTTATACACGCATATATGACATTCGTAATACCGCCAAAAACATTATTTTATATATATATATGTTATATTATGTTACGAATAGGTGAGAGCGGACACATTCACTTAAAAATTTCTACATATGTGTGCGTGTGTGTTTTTCTATACGTAAGAGATAAGCTTTGCCTGTCCGACTCATTACTCCAAACTCACTAAATGACCAAACATCAAAATTTATTGAAAAGGGATCTTAGTCGGGTATGGAATATTTCAGCAACCAACAGTCAGTTAAGTGCCATACATGAAACAAGATTGAGCGAGCATGTCTCAAAAGATAATTTATTACTACTAGTGCTATGTCTCTTGATAACGGACATTATAATTACAAAGCGTAGTTACTTTTAAAACTTCACCTTCCAGAATTAATCTAGTTGATAATTGTATTACAATCAACACAATCTCGAAGTAATATGTTTAAGTGTGCGATACGTGTATATAAAGATATTCTAATTTATTAGCCCAACTTGTTGTGCATAAGGAGCATTTGAATTAGATGCTTATTTACGGCCAATTTTCAATATGGAGACCTTAAACATTAATTCACATGTTGCATACAGTCAGTCAGTTTCTGACTGTGCAGATGACTTTCCCACAGTATGTTGCCATAACTTTCTGTGGTAGACTGGTTGCCAACCAAGGCTAAAGCACCCAATAGTTCTGCTATTTAACCTATAGTTGGAGGTAGAAGAACCCAATGTCTTGCTATTTAACCCATAGCAGGGAGGAAACGTATTAATACCTTTCCCAAGGGTATTTACGCGAAAGTGAATGAAAAGAATTCAACTGGAATTCGAACTCGGCTCTCCGATTTTTCATTCCGAGCTGATATCCACTGCACCACAACGCATATACAATAGCTGCCTATAGAGTAAGTAAACTACCTGTAGCTAATTTCTTTCGGTAGTCTCACACATACAAACAAAACCACACACACACATACACATACAAATAAAATCACATACACCCACACTTATTTAGATGACTTAATATCCTTTCAGAAATTTGTTATTGTTTACGTTTCGGGGAAGAAACTGAAGCTATCAGCTATAGATTCGCAGAAGTTCCAACGAGAAATGTGATTTCATTAACCCACACTTCTACTCGAATAGTTTCTTCTCTCACACCTACAGTCTGCGGAACTCACCCTCGCCCATCTGCGCCCCCCCCCCCGTCAGCTGCAATACCCAAAAAATTATATGTAACGTTAATCGCCATCTTTTACCTTCTTGAATATCTTTCATTTTTTTTATCCTTTCCTGTATCCAGTCTTTTCTCTCACTGTAACCCCTTGCTCACTGGTGGCGGTCTCGTCTTGCTTGGGTAAAATGATTAAAAAGAACAAAAATAAAACCGTACCTTGATAGAAAAAACGGATGAAGGTTCGATTCTTATCCGATGAACGTTATTCTTTAGTACAACTTCTCAAATTAGGCCGGATGTTTTCATTTTTACAGTTAACAAAAAACCAACAAGACAGAGAAAGCAACTCAAGAAAGGACACCAACTAAAAATAACTTTTATATTAATTAGAAATCTCAGTTACTATAAAAATTATACATAATTCAATTAAGAAGCTATACCGACAAATATACCGACAAATTATCTATTTGCTGAAAAACAGTTATAGGAATAAAAAGTAGTGAATAAAAATATATAACAAGATATAAAATGATAACATCTTGTTTTATCTAGCTATCTAGCTATCTATGTAAAACAGTGCTACCATATATCTTCTACCGAGCGCCCATAGCTCAGAGGTAGAATCGCCAACTGACGCCAATTCGGTCGGGTTTCAATCCTAAAAACAATTGGATGTCTAACCGTACTGATGAGCTGTGATGAAACGAAACAGATCTGTCTGCGGATGACTATTTATGTTCTCACACCCTGATTGAGCACTCTGGAAGAATGGTAGACTTTGAAAAAGCAGTAGCTACTCTAGCATCTACGCATCGCTCATTCAGTAATGAATTAGAACATTCTCACTACTGGCGTATGAATACATAGTATATCACACGATAAAAGTCTGTCTCCTTCTACCGAGCGCCCATAGCTCAGAGGTAGAATCGGTCGGGTTTCAATCCTGGGTAAAAAGCAATCGATGTCTAACCGTACTGATGAGCTGTGATAACGCTGCCGACCAAAATATTTAGTGTCCTGTCGTTTTTTTAGGAAAAATATATTGTACTCAGAATTTTTCAGGATAATCTTAGTGTTGTTATAATGTTAAACTGGGCAGAAAGTGGGAGATCAGTTTTATATTATTATTTAGCAATAAAATAGCTACATACAATTCTTATATACGAGAACGTTCTGATGTTTGGTTATTTTAGAAGATTTGTGGAAAGTTGCAGAGCCCTTTCTTAACCCAGAGCTTGAGTTTTAACAACAACAAAAAGAAAAAAAAAGAAAAAAAGAAAAAATGGGGCGGTGTTGGGGGTGAACTAGTCGCCCGATTTCAAACTTGTAACCGTTACACTACCTGCGCATAAAACAGTTGATTACGTAATAGCAATTCAAAATACTGCTGGAGAGTCTCAAGTGGTGACTGTACTATCTTCGTTTATTGTACGATGTTATTGGTAACAAATATTTTAGGCAAAAACTATGACATCGTGGAAAAATTTTCGTGTGACGCGTTTGATCAATTACGACTACATCAGACTAAAGTAATACTTACGATGACGCGACTATTCAGGTGCACATGGGAGAGTGGACACTGAAAAATTTAGATAAAGATTGAAATTTTATTTCAAATGTAGCCTAATTTTTCTTTTCCTTTTGTTCATGTTTCCATCACATTTGTTATTAAATATCCAACATTGTGATAATTGATCATTGTGATAATGATTTTAGCACTTTCTAAGAACTTTCGTCTGAGTAAATTGCTTTCTCTTTTAATTAGAGTAGCAATTTTTAAACAAAATTACGGTCAAATTCTTTACGGTGAACACCTGAGTATGTTGCTTTGTAAAAGATCCCTTTTGTGTTCATGTAATTTTTATTTAAATTTCTCGAGGTTTATTTTTTGTATTACTTGTGGGAGTTATTAGAGGTGACAGAGCAAATTTCCTCGAAAAGGTTTAGCTCATTATATTATTTCATAGAAAAACTATTTGTGAAAAACTACAAACTCTGAGTGATACGTCGTGTATATAGAAAATCCATCTATTACTACTACTGCTACTACTACTACTACTACACACACACACAGGGTGATTGAAAAGTAACTCCTTATTTTATGTATGGTGGACTCTCCCACCTAACTATAATTTTTACAAGAGTCGATCATACATAAAATAGGGAGTTAGCTTTCAATCATCCTGTATATATATATATATATATATATATATACACATTACTCTTCAGAAATTAATTGAGTTCTTTCGGTGACTGGCGTGTGTATACACTGCTTATATACAACACGTTAAATTTTCTCTTCTCTAATTCCAGCCAGAAGCAAGTGGATGTGTCTAACCACACTGATGAGCTGTGATACAGCGAAACAGACTTGTTTGTGGATAACTAATATATTATGCTCTCACTGCGATTGAGCTTTATAGGGAAAACAATTTAAAAAACAGCTTCCAATTCTGCGATATAAGCATTAATCTTCAGAAATGAATTGAGTTCTTTCGGTTACTGACGTGTATATATACACTGCTTATATACAAGACGTTAAAATCTATTTCTCTGATTCTATGCGCCTATGGCGTAGAGGGTAGCGACTCCGATTAAATCCAAATCGGTCAAGTTTCGATCCTGGCCAGAAGCAAGTGGCTGTGTCTCGTCACACTGATGAACTGCGATGGATGATTAATATGTATATATTATATATATATATATATATATATATATAGAGAGAGAGAGAGAGAGAGGCTGATAGACAGTGAGCTCAACTTATTCTTGGTCATGTTACTTGATTTCCATTTCGGTAAAAAAATTTTTGGGGATATTCTGGGAAAATATTTGTACCAAATAAAACGTGGTCTGACGATTAGTTCATTAAAATGGATTATAATTTATAACCACTTTAGATGATATGTTAAGTTTTTCTTTATGCATATAACCATATATATGATTAATGTATATTTGGACCCTAACTTTTCTTTTAAACATCTTTCGTTGAGGAAAACTTAATTTATTTCTATTTATTTTTTCCAGCGATCTTACATTTGTCCGTTTCGTGAAAGTGTGGGAGTACAAAAACTGTTCATACCAAGTATTGTTCTACACGCTTTTCGTCACTCCAGTAGCCATTTTCGAGCAGATTCTGTTTTGGTGTTTTTCGTTACTCTTTATGTTTTGACTGTTTGAGATTTTATTTATTTATTTTTTTTTTTTGTGTGTTCAACACCCGGAGGCTCGGAGTAAACGCTCTTACTCGTATTCAAAACAACACAAAAAACAAAGTCTACACCTGAACCCTGAAATCTTATTCATTATTTTATTTTATTTTATTTTATTTTATTTCAATTAATTTATTTCTTTTCTCTTCTCCGCTAATAGAAATAGACTGGTTCATTTGCCCTCTGGTTCACGCGTACCCTGGTCTTTTGAGTGGGAGTGGAGGTTTGTCCCTTGTTTGGCATTGGGTTTCCGGTTCCTTCTGAAGTTTGCTTTCGTTTGTTATTCTTAACGCTTGGCCTTTACCTACGCTAATACAGCTCCACAACAGTAACCCTTTTATCTTGAGTGGCCTTTGAGCCTTGTATGAGGCGAATAGTATATATATATATATATATATATATATATATATATATATATATTAGTCATCCACATACAAACCCGGATCCCGGCCAGAAGCAAGTGAATATGTCTAACCACAGTGATGAGCTGTGATACAGCGAAGCGGGCTTGTATGTGGATGACTAATATATATATATATATATATATATATATATATATATATATATATATACTATTCGCCTCATACAAGGCTCAAAAGCCACTCAAGATAAAAGGGTTACTGTTGTGGAGCTGTATTAGCGTAGGTAAAGGCCAAGCGTTAAGAATAACAAACTAAAGCAAACTTCAGAAGGAACCGGAAACCCAATGCCAAACATATATATATATCTCGGTGACTGGCGTCTGTATACTTATATACAAGACGTTAAAATTTCCCTTCTCAGTCGGAGTCTCTACCTAAGCCATCGGCGCAAGGCAATCAGAGAAGGGAAATTTTAACGTCTTGTATATAAGCAGGGTATACAGACGCCAGTCACCGATATATATATATATATATATATATATATATATATATATATATATAAGTAAGATCCTTAATTCATTAATTTTCATAATAATAAAATACCAGATAATTTTTACAATAATCACCAAATAAATACAAATTCCCCAATGTAATTGTAGAATTAAAGATAACTGTCCAGTTGGAGGTATATGTATGTCTGAAAAGGTCATACCAACCAATTATTTTTTCTATGGAATATGATAAAAAAAAAAAGAAAATTATATTTTGGAATTGCCTTCCAATCTTGGAAACGTAGATTTTATAATCATAAATATTCCTTTCCTAGGCCCCACCTTAAATCCCACAGCACTGTCTAAATGTTTTTGGGAATTAAAGATAAAGAACTCTCTCTACAGATCGAATGAAAGATCATAAGAAAATCTCAAACTTCTATTAGCTTTAGAAATAGATATAACCTATGCTTAGATGAAAAAATAAAAATAATTAAATTTAGTGATGATAACCACTTTTAGACCAACGGAATTAAGTGACTTTTAAATGGCGTCATGGAAATAGAGTTAAATTACCTGTTTTGTAGGATTATAATTCTTTTCCTTACTAAGAATTTTCTAACAAATTCAGCTGTTCTTTCTCTATTGTAAATCTGATACTTTATTTTTATCTTATTTATTTTGATCTATATTTTTATTCTTTATTTATATTTAAAACTTTGAGTTTTGTGATAGTGATACACTTGTGAGTGTATTTAATTTTTGTTTTTTATTATATTAGTTCTTTTTTTTTTGTAATTCTTTTTAATTTTCTTTCTTGTCTTGTATTTTCAAAGATTTTTTGCCTTTATGATGATTTTGTGAATCTTTTTCTTGATGAATCTCATTTCTTATTTTTCTTGCTAATCTTTAATTATTACTTATAAATTTTTAAAAGTTTTGCGATTGCTAATTATTCGAGACGGTAATTATATAATATAAACCCATTTTTTATTTCTTTTTATAATTCTTATTTGCATCTCTTCTTTAGTTTGGTTATTTTAGTTTTAGTTTTCTGTTATTATTGTGTGCATATATGGCCTCTTGTAATTATATGTCTGTGTGTGCTTGTTTTATGTATGTTTATATCTGTTCTCCTGTTTTGTGTTTGCATATATTTTTCCTTTAAAATATTTTGTGGTGTATTTGTGATTTCGTGAATATGTTCTTAATTTTGTAATTGTTGTTGAAAATTTTAACTGTATACACCTCCACCTTTCACCTACACTTATTTCCATCCTGTATAAAATGATTTTGAATATTCTGAGTTAAATTCGATTTTTCGGATTCGACAAAGCAGTGTGTAATTTTTACAAATGCCGAAATAAATTCTGTATTTGTTACCGCTTAATTTATGTGTTGAGTTTTCTTCTACGTATTTCACATTGCTCTGAATAATATTCATTGAGCTCTCTATTTATATCTGTTTAATATTTTATATTTTAATAGAAGATTTTCAGGATTATCCTCTCCGTTTTTATGTTTTTATTTTATTTTTCCGGATATATATATATATCATGTCACGTTGGATACACCGGTTCCTGCTCGATCACCGAAGTTAAGCAACGTTGAGCCTGGTCAGTACTTAGGTGGGTGACCACTTGGGAATACCAGGTGCTGTTAGCATTCACGGACGTGCGTTGGGGTGCGGTGGATGTCGGCTTGGAGGGGGAAATCGGTGAGCCGAGTTCCAATTTCAGTCGAGCACGCTGCATTCACTTGCGCACTGGTACCCTTGGGAAAGGTATTAATCCGTTCGTTCCCTCCAATTATGGGTTAAATAATTGAGGTCTGCTGTTCGTGCGATTTGTGGCAGTCATCTGCACCAATTGTTTGTTATCAGCAGTTCCAAGAAGTGTGGATGGTACTACACAATGCCTTCACCACTATAAACAAATCTCTGTGTGGTTGTCTTGCTGGAAAAAGGTTGGACCCTCATACGTTGAACGCGACGGGAGAATCCATTATATATATACAGGGTGTCCATAAAGTCCGTGTGCACTTTAAAATTTTGAAAATTTATTTGTTTTTGTGATAAAAATAATCTGTAAAAAAGTTATAAATTTTGTACTTAGTTTTAAGTATAGTTATTGAATAGTTCTTTACCACAAAATTTGCAACAATTTTTAAGTATAGTTATTGAATAGTTCTTTACCACAAAATTCGCAACAATTTTTAAGTATAGTTATTGAATAGTTCTTTACCACAAAATTTGCAACAATTTTTAGAGAAGTAAACAGATGGATGGAAAGGGGTGGACCATTTTATTGGCCTCCACGGTGGCCATATTTGACTCAAATAGATTTTTTCATGGGGGCCATGTATGCAAGCAAACATAGTTCATTAAAAGATTTAAAAGTTAAAATAACTAATGTGATTTCAGGCATTACTGTAAATCTGTTGGCAAATGTTTTCCGGGAACTGCAAAATCGTATTACCCTTTGAATTCCTAATGATGGAGGACATGTGGAAACTTAAATAAAATTTCAATGAAACATTAAAAATTATAGTTTTACTTTTTTCTAATCCTTTTTATAAATTATTTCTATCGCAAATACAAATAAAGTTATAAATTTTTAAAGTGCATACGAACTTTGTGGACTCCCTATATATATATATATATATATATATATATATATATATAGCTTATAATTCAAGTTTTCAATACTTGTCGGAGATTTACTCGGGGTTTCGTGATTTCTCACTTCTCAGGACCCAGACGAAAATAGTTGCATTTCATTCTCTGGGTCCTGACAAGTAAAAAATCATGATACTCCGAGTTCTTCAAAAATTATTGTGAATGTCAGTTACTTCTGATGAAATAACTATTGCTCTAGATAACTATTGGGCGTATTATCGGCAGAAAATCTGTCGCCTTGATATGCGCTGAATTATAAATTTTTATATAAATCAGTAGGTGGTATTACGGTTATTAGTTGCAATGAATGAACATACATTTAAAGTAAAAAGTCAAACGATACATTTAAAGTAAAAAGTCAAACGTTCATATGCTAATGTAGACCAGCAAGAGATAAGTTTTTACTAAAATTACCCATATATCATATGGCGTCACTAGTAAAAAAAAAAAATTATTTTTATGAAGTACTACCCTTCAAATGGCACATGACAAAATTTGGGCTCAATCGGATTATTTGTTTAGAAACTAGTTATTTAAGTGAAGCTACTGTTGCAAATTTTCAAGACAATGAAAAAATCTGAATTTCGTGTGTTGATAAAGCATTGCTTTCTGATGGAAAAATACTGTTCAAGCAATACAATGGCTTGATAAGTGTTATTCGGACACTGCTCCGTCATAATCAACGGTTAAGAGGTGATATGCAGACTTTAAACGCGGTCGTACAGACACAGATTTTTCTGAACGCTCAGGTCGATCAAAATCGGCAGTTGTCCTGAGAAACAGAACAAAAAAATCTACAAATTTATAATGGGCCGATCGTAAATTGATATTGCGTGAGATAGCAGAGAAATTGAACATATCAGTAGGCAGTATATATATCATTTTGCATGAACATTTGTCAATGAGAAATCTGTGTTCAATGTTGGTGCCACGTTTGCACACAGTCGATCAAAAACAACGCGTTGTCGATTCAAAGCGTTGTTTACAATTGTTTCAATGTAACAAGAAAAAGGTTTGAGTAAATATGTGACTGTGTATGAAACATGGATCAACCACTTCACTCCGGAGTCAAATCGGCAGTCAGCCGACTAAACAGCAGCAGATGAAAGCCGTCCAAAGCGACCAAAGTCACAAACATCAGCAGGTAAGGTTTGGGCCTCCGTATTTTGGATGCGCAAGGTATTTTATTCATCATTAACCTTGAGGAAAGAAGAACCATCAATAGCAAATATTATCCAGTATTATTGGTGCGTTTGAAGGAAGAAATCGCCAAAAAACTGCCACAAATGAAGAAGAAAAAAGTGATCTTCCACCAAGACAACGCACCGATAGTAACAATGGCAAAACTGCATGAATTGCAGTTCGAATTGCTTCTGCATCCATCTTATGCTCCAGATCTGGCTGTCAGCGACTACTGGCTGTTAGCAAACCTCAAAAGAACGCTCCAGGTTAAGCGATTTGGCTCCAATGAAGAAATGATAACGGAAAGGCAGGCGTATTTTTGAGGCCAAATACAAATCGTTCAACATAAAAGTAGTTGTTTTATTAGTTAGGCCCGGGATTTTTTGAGTGATGTGTTATATATATATATATATATATATATATATATATATATATATATATCTGAAATGATTTGTTTGAACATTATTTTTATCGATACTCGTATTTAAGTAGATATTCTGTTTTTAATTAAGCAGTATTATATATTTATATCTACTGGCCTGATTATTTACGATAAATTTTTATTACGAAAATGTGTGTCATTTGGCAGGTTTCGAACCTGCGAAGGCAGCCGAGTCATCCAACTTTTGCTGCTTATCGTCGCGTTGCTGAGACAGGCGTTGTGATACCACAAACTATGGATCGAAGAAGACCGAGATCCGTTTGTACGTCTGATCACGAAGAGCACATTCTATAGGCTGTCGGTGGCGATCCAGGTATGTGGGATCATTACATTGAGTCAATAGCTAAATCCACTGCAAGGAAGATGGGGTCACTGTGTCGGGCCAGGAAGTTTTTACGCCTGTATCCCTCTGGCATATATACAAATCAACTATCCGGCCGTGTACAGAATACTGCTGTCATATATGGTCAAGCGCTCCTGCTGTTCATCTCAGTGTTCTTGACAGGCTCCAAAGAAGAATTTGTAATATGATATGTCCTGACTTGGCAGCTCGACTCCAGCCATTTTCTCACCGGTGGGATGTGGCTTCCCTCTGTCACTTCTACAAATATTTTCATGGCTTCTGCTCTGACGAACTTAAGTCACGGGTGACCCCGCCACAAGAATTTACTCGTTATATTATTGATACTGGCAACAAGGTCTTTACCCATTTACAGTTAGATCAACCAAATGCAGCCGACAATTCTACTCAATCAGCCTCTTTTCTCGCACCTCCCTCTTGTGGAACTCCTTTTCGTATACTTACTTTCCTTACGGCTACAACCTCCAGGAATTTAAACGCAATGTCAATACCCACCTCTTATCCATTTGACTTCAGTTCTTTCTACATCACCCTGTATATCTTGTTCTTTTCCTTTCTCTCTACCTTCGCAACTGTCTTTACACCTGTTTTTCCATCCTTCTCTTGCCCTTTCTCTGAGACCCGCTGTAACTGGTCCGTCTTTCTCATCACTCTCCTCTTGTCTAAACTTTCACTCTTATGTAGCCTCCTGCACAACAGTGGTGGTACCGCCTTGCTTGGGGTGAAACGATTAAAAAATAAAATAAATACACATCAAATGGTCCTAGCATGTTGTACGTCTGATACTATCGCATGAAGGGTACTTCAGTAGCAACTCTTATATCCGTATCATATGCACCATTTGCAGGGTCTTTCTCTGTTTGATCACTTACCACGAGAAAGGATGGTTTATTACACAAACTGCCAATGTTGATATGAACTTTTGTCCTTGTTTTGTTGTGAGGTACCCGCTCCTAAACTTTGTAAAAATAATTTTTATACACCCTGTATATACACGAAAACACACACACACACACACACACACACACACACACACACACACACACACACACACATATATATGTGTGTGTGTGTGTTTCATGTCTGTGGGTTACTCGAGATCATTGGTAAGCGAGACGAAGTCAATTAATCTCTGTCCTTTTTAACAAAACCTAATCTTAGAATACCACAGAGAAAGGGCATTAATCAGATAGCGTCAGATGCGAGCCATTACGTTTCCATTTTGAATCTCCAGCTGTGCTTTTTTGCTAGAAAGTTTTCAACAATGCCGCCAGAAGACAACATCTATTCATATTTTGGCGGATTTTTCAGGGCATTGCATGACTGTAAATACTCGAGAGTAAATCAGCAGTTACGCAAAGAACCATCAGTTTGAAAAGCAAATACCCAACGTTTAATTTTTAATATTTTCAAACTCCACACTCCTTAGAGTGAGTGCTCGTGAATGAGATTTCTGAAGATAGGTTATATATATATATATATATATATTAGGATTTTTATATAGGGTTTCTAAATATATACCAGAAACACCAGAACATATGCTGCAGAAATATTCAAAATATGGGCCAATGACAGAGAGAACCCTTTCTGCCTTCCAAAATCTGAAAGCGTTCTCTTAGAGGATCAACAAAGAGAAGTTTCATTTTTTAGACGTTAGAATTAACAAGCTATTCCTTGCTCTAGTTAACAACAAATTTAGAATTTTATCAAACTTGGGTAATCGCACCAATCTAAACAAATTTATTTCTAAATCACGAAACGCGTTACACGAAAACGTTATATTCACTTTGTCATTTATCTTTAATTAAATATGGTTCTTGATAAAAAAAAATCATATACCTTTATCCCATATATATATATATATATATATATATATATATATATATATATATATATATAAACTTCTCATATATATATATATATATATATATATATATATATATATATAAACTTCAAAGTAGTTTAGGGGCCAGTAAAGTAAACATGTAGATCCTTAATTTTGATTTCGATCCACATTCGATGTCTTTTACGTGTGTCCTGTTGCCTAATCTAAGTTATGCTTAGTAGATAATTTGTACGCCCCGGTGTGGTGTGAGAGAGCTCGTCTAAATCAATGCCACCAAGTAGTGGTATCCACCCTAACGGGTTTGCTTTGGGTCAATGTCAATTCCCTTCTCTTATCCACTTGACTCCAGTCCTTCCGTCATCCTTTCTACATCAACCCGTGTATCTTGTTCTTTTCCTGTCTCACTTTGCCATCGCAACTGTCAGCACATCTCTATTCCCATCCTTCTCTTGCTCTTTCCCCTAAAAATGGTTCGTGTTTCTCTTTGCTCTCCTTCTGCCTAAACTTTTACTCTCTTATGTACTCCTTTGCTTATCAGTGGTGGTACCGCCTTGCTTGGTGTGAAAGGATTAAAAAAAATTACTGTCCTCTGTGGTACCTAGAATTTAGGAATTTAATTCCAAACTGAACCCTTTATTTCATTCACACATGGGAATTGTTCTATTTCCACGAGCCATGATATCTTAGTATCAGTTATCCCCCTTTAACTAAACTTTCTAAGTTTTTTGTTTACTTCTGTATCCATGTATTGAACTCCCAACTTTTTGGGTTAAGCCACTGGTTCAAACTAACGCTTTTATCTACTGAGCCATTTTTCCTTGAGGATACTTAAACATCTGGAAAAGGCATGACTCATAGAACTAGAATAATTTAACCCGATGAAACGGTTTTGTTTGAAGTTCTAATCCTCTGAAAAAGGTTGGAGCATTCAACGGCTGAAACATCGTGAATATCGCAGTCCGATCAATGTAAATAGTGTAAATGATTACAATACTTCATCTCAGAAATATAGACAAATACTGTCTTTTGCATTATAACTGTAACATTCAGCACACTAATATGAAGCGATCGAAACACGCTTACTTATTTATTTTCAGTAAACTTCAAAGTAGTTTAGGGGCCAGTAAGGTAAACATGTAGATCCATAATTGTGAGTTCGATCCACATTCGATGACTTTTACGTGTGTCCTGTTGCCTAATCTAAGTTATACTTAGTAGATAATTTGCACGCCCCGGTGTGGTGTGAGAGAGCCCGTCTAAATCAATGCCACCAAGTAGTGGTATCCACCCTAACGGGTTTGCCTTGTGTCAAACTAAACTATGCTTTTTATTTAATTGTTCTTATATGAACTACTGTCACGACTCAGTATCTATAATTCTTGCTACATACAGCTAACCATAGTTTCTGGTTCTCTCTCTCTCTCTCTATATATATATATATATATATATATATAGAGAGAGAGAGAGAGAGAGAGAGGCTGTACCAAGAATGTAAGGACTTTTTGACTTTCTATAACTTCGTTTTTATTTTGTCTATCTTTCAAATCCATTCATTTAATTTAATTTATTATCGAATTTAAAATAACTATATAGAATCCATAGCTAAGTCCGCTGCTAAGAAAGACGATTTTCTGTATAGAGCCATGAAGTTTTTCCCGCCTGAAACAATCTTGCACATGTATAAATCTACCATCCACCTGTGCATTGAATACTGCTGTCATATCTGGTCGGGTGCTCCTGCTATCTACCTATGTGTACTTGACAAAATCCAACGGAGAATCTCTCATGTGATCGATCCCGACTTGGCAGCTAGGATACAGTCGCTTTCTCACCGACGCAGTGTGACTTCCCTGTGTCTCTTCTACAAATACTTTCACGGTTTCTGCTCCGATTAACTTAGTTCACTGGTACCCCCTATATATGAATTTCTTCGAACCACAAGATTAGCAACTAGGTCCTACCCTTTTATTGTGAAACCAATAAATTGTAAACGCAAATTCTACCCCATCAGCTTCTTTTCTCTCACTTCCGGCCTGTGGAATTCCCTTCCGCTTCCTTGCTTTCCTGACAGTTACAATCTCCAAGAATTTAAATGTAAAGTCAATAGACATCTCATGTCTCACTAACTTACATCCTCTCTTTCATGTTTTCTTCTTCGTCCACCCCACTTTCATCAGTATTCTCTTCCTTCTCCTACTCTCTTCCTGACACCCCCTGTAACCTGTCACTCTTTCTCATAACATTCCTCCTATGTAAACCCCTGCACAACAGTTGCAGTAAAATACCTTGCTTGGGGCGACACGATTATATATATATATATATATATATATATATATATAAAACCGGTAAATTATTTGTGGGTCAGTCAACATAAATAGTTTTTAATTTTAAACTGCAATCTTGTGTACAATACTTTATATATTGCTTTTATTGTCATTTAAAGAGTGAATACATTGTTTAAGAAAACCTATATATATATAACGAAGAATTTTGCACTCCCTTACTTCAACAAAACAAAAAGTTGTAACAATGCTGTAAAAAATAAATAAAAAGTGAATTAAATTTACTTGATCTGTCATATTTAACGGAACATGTGTAAAAGAAATGTTTCTTTCCATATATATATATATATATATATATATATATATATATATATATAACCAACTCCGTCAACCTTTTATCACACTCGAGAATTCATGGTTTGATGATCCAACGGAAATAGTTTTATGGTGAAACTTTGCTTGCAAACGAGCAGCCAATTTTTTTCTGTCGATTTTAAATAGCTCCATGCTCTAAGAATTAAGCATTTTTCTACAAAGACTTCAAAACTTTTAGACATCCTCAAATTTCTTAATTCATATTATATATATATATATATAACAACTCCAAGCAAGTTAATATGTCGGATTAAAAATGAGATTCATTTATTCTTTATATGTTTATTAAGAACCGGGATCTCTACTAGAACCGGAACTATTACAGGCGGTTACAGTGAGAGAAATTAATGGGTACAGGGGTATTGAAGAAAGGATAAAAGATGAATAGGATTCGAGAAGACAGAAGATGGCAATTGATGTTGCGTTTAGATTTTTGGATATTTTAGCTATCAGGTAAGCAGATAAACGGAAGAGAGTCCGACAGACAGGAAGTTTGCGAAACGAAATCACTGATGTAGAAAAGCGGCGCTTATATTTAAATATTTCAACTGTGAAAGAGTGGAACCTATATGCCAAATATATGCTTAAATTCACATGGTCGGGGCACCGGGGAAAAATCTAGTCAGAAGAGTTGCCATGAAAATATTTGTAGAAAAGACAGAAGAAAGCTTCGACAAGTTGCGGATTAAATATATAGATATATCTTTTATAGGCTTTCAGTAATATATATATATATATATATATATATATATATATATATATATATATAGAACAAAGTCAAAAAGCGTTTCGTCCGATAGAATGACGTCATCAATAATATTTAAACGCGTTAAACATAATTTT
Source organism: Ascarosepion bandense (assembly GCA_037127315.1). Classification (NCBI taxonomy): domain Eukaryota; kingdom Metazoa; phylum Mollusca; class Cephalopoda; order Sepiida; family Sepiidae; genus Ascarosepion; species Ascarosepion bandense. The sequence continues at coordinate 2,380,221 of JBBBDQ010000271.1, read as the reverse complement.
TCTACTTTGTTATTCATTTACTTAACATTGTTCTGGTATATAAAAATGTGTATATCACAAACTCCCTCGCCAAATATATATCAGCATGCAGTGTCGGTGTAGAAGAATCCAAAGGAGTAACCTGTACATACAGAGGTAAGATATCTCTCTAATAGAGCTCTAAACATATATGCATATAAATACATATAGAGCAAATATAAGAAAAATTAAGGCAGATTATATATATATACAAAAACGAATGATTTCACAGCTTACTCAAACAAATAAATTAAATATGTCGGTTGTTAAACCCATTTTGATAATCTTCGGTACTTTTCGTAATATTCCATGTTTACATTTGTTGACATTGCAATACGCTTTCCGAGCAGAGATAGTTATTTTCGTAGAATCGAAAATTTTGTTATATGAGGCTTGATTTAACTTCGATCAGACTGTTGAATCATTCCTGGTGGAACGGTCTAAGAAGCTCCAGATCAATTAGTAGGGTTCTCTATGTTTTTAGGGATCACAGGTTTGGATCCTGTCGAATGACACACACTTTCATAACAAAAGGTATATTCAATAATGAAGCTGGTAGAAATAAACATAAAATATACTGTTTGATTACAAACAGAATATCTACTCAAATACGAGTATCGATTAAAAATAATGTCCAAACAAATTAAATATGTCAGTTGTTAAACCATTTCGTTAATCTTTGGGACTTTCAGTAATATATATATATATATATATATATATATATATATATATGAAATAATCATAAGCATACGAGTTTTGCTATTTATTTGAACAATAATTTTTCTATACATGTTTCATTGAATGAGATGAGCAAGATTAATTCTTTAGAAGCAGACATATGCCTGTATATATATATATATATATATATAACAGGTGGTTTAGAATCAAGAGTTCTTCGGCATTTACTTTTCTAAAAAGTGCTAAATACAACGTAGAGCGTAATATAACTAAATTTTTTCTCATATTTAAATTTAGTTTAATTAACATATATATATATATATATATATATATATATATATATATATTACTTCAAACCTATTTAATGGATATCCGTATTTGAGTAGGTTTTTTCGCCTACCGGCCTGAGATCTCGAGATCACTTAATAAAGTGAGTGTACCTTTCTGTAGTATTCTTTTCTGTACCCGCCCTTTGCAAGAGAAATCATCGTCTGATCCAGTATGCTTTGACTACTCGGCTACGGAGAGTTTCACAGTCAATCTATATTCTATTTAACTTCATGCACATTCAGTAGTTCAGATTTTTCTTGAAAGCCATATCTGCTCAGTTTTATATCCGAAACGTAAAACATAAATAAATAATTTTATAAAGATTTAATGGATATTTGTTAAAATCTGTTACATATTTTTTTACTTTTTAGTGGATACCAGAATAAAGTGTTTGAACTAAATTTAGACGAAATAAAAACAGAAAAGAATGAAATAAAAATAATATAGGAAATACTATTAAACTATTAAACCTCAATTAACAGCAGAATAACCACAAATTAGTATAAAATAAAACATTGACACTTATCGATACATATCATCTGACAACATTTAGCATCTAACAACAAATCGTCTTTTATTCTAAAATAACTTCCAAAATAATCATCACCAGCTACACAATAAAAAATCAACATTTCAGCACACCAATGTGGTCTATGAATTCGCTTGCAAGCTTGAGAAATTTTTCGTTAATAATAATAATAATTATTATTATTATTATCTACTACTACTACTACTACTACTACTACTACTACTACTACTACTACTACTACTAATAATAATAATAATAATAATAATAATAATAATAATAATAACATAGAAATAACAAAGGACTGGATGATACAATTAGTTAAACAACATGAAAACAGAAAGAGAAATATTCAATAATGAAAGAAGGCAGTAAATACAAACAAGATTTAAATTAAGTAGATTCTATAGAAAAGCAAAACAGAAGCCAAGAACCAACTATAAAGCCAATGATAAAGCTCTTGAACAGATGAAACAACGCTAGCATGACAAACCTTTGCATGGCCAATATCCAGAACGTGCCAATAAATCCAATGTTGATAAAATTATTACTCATCGATGGTTACGTGCATCTGGATTAAAGTCTGAGACTGAAAGCTTTATTCTTGCAGCGAAAGACCAAAGTCTTTCCACTAGGAACTTTCAGGCAAATATTATACATAATAATGTGGATCCAAAATGCAGGTTTTGTGATAAATACCAAGAAACAATAGACCATCTAATATCAGGAAGTTCTGTACTTGCCCCAAATGAATATAAAAATCGATACGATAGAGTGGGTCAATATTTGCATTGTACAATGTGCAAACACGTTGGAAAATATGTAAACAAACACTGGTTACAGAAATAGAAGATGTCATCATTCTGTGGGATTACATTATCTACACAGACACAAAAATTGAAGCAAATAACCCGGACATTATTGTTAAAAAACAGAAAGAAAAAACTTGACAATTAATTGATATGGCTTGTCCAGCTGATAGCAACCAAGGAATTCGAAAAACTGTCAAAATATAAAGACCTGGAAATTGAAACAGAAAAAAATGTGGAAACTGAAAACAAGAATCGTGCCAGTGATAGTAGGTGCACTTGGAATGATAAAAAATGGAACAAAACAACACATTGAAAGAATCATCGCCCGGTTCACACTCCACCCACGTCTGTTGAACAGGTGAAGAGGCTCATCCCTTGTTTCCTGTTTAGGATGCAGTTTCCGGTTTTCTCTTTTCCAATCTTCTCATTTTTTTCTTTTTCTTTTTTTTTCAATTGGAGTAGATAGACTAAACTATCGCCCAGTTCGCACTCCATCCACGTCTATTGAACAGGTGAAGAGGCTCATCCCTTGTTTCCTGTTTAGGATGTGGTTTCCGGTTTTTCTCTTTTCCAATCTTTTTACTCTTACGTAGCCCCCTGCGCATCACTAGCGTTTTCGCCTTGCTTGGGGTGATATGATTAAAAAAAAAAACCCTGGAAACCCCAGCTTAAGATATATACAAAAAAATGTTTTGTTAAGTACAGCCCACACACTAAGGAAAACTTTGTCTATGTAACGCTAGGGATGTTAGGGGAGATAGAAAAAACATGAAATGGAGCCATAGCAACACGTTACGACCTGACTTATATCTTACCGCAGACTTGGTAGGTAGTGCGACCATTTGCAGAAATCGAAATATGATGAAAAATGAAAACATGATATTAATAATAATAATTCAAACAACACATACGTTGCTTATCGTTAACGATAGTCAAACGTACGCAGACAACGGACAACTTATATTAACATGTGCCGGAAACTACAAAAATAATCAGAAATGCATGAAAAATAAAAATTCCTTAATAAAGGATTTTTCGATTTTCTTTAATTAAACTTATTCTTTAACCACACACACACACACACACACACACACACACACACACATATATATATATATATATATAGGATGGTCCAAAAGTAGGTGGACAGTAAATGATAACATTTATTTTTAGATTACATATACAATTATACTTACTAATACAATTATTACATTTTATTGTGCACACTAATACAAAAGCGTTATATATATATATATATGTGTGTGTGTATGTGTGTGTGTGCTTGTGTGTGTTTGTATATATATATATATATATATATATATATATATATATATATATATAAGGCGATTCACAAGTAGGTGGACAGCAAAAGATTTATTTTGAGATTACATATACAATTATATTTACTAATAGAATTATTCCATTGACCAATAAGTTTTATTGTATACAATAATACAAAAGCGCATGCAGGTGCTCAAATTGTTGTCCATTAATATCTTCACAGATTTAAAGTCTACCCCTTACGCTTCGACAGTCTCTTTGTATATTAATTTCTTGAAACACATCCACGTAATTTTTCAGATCACTAATACTTCTTGATTTCCGATTGTAAACTTTGCCCTTGAGTACTTTCCAGAAGTTCCATTGGGGTGAACGTGACGGCCAATCAATTAGACCTCTTCGGCCAATCTATTTCTCAGGAAATGTTTCTACATGATACTCACGAACTGCTCTTGAATAATGTGGAGGGGGCTCCATATTGTTGGAAACAATAAACATTCTTGTGATGATATAACCGACGCACAAACCTACCGGGGTCCTGTGTATGACGTTGTTCCCAGGTATACTCTGACCCGGAGTAGTACCACCTGTTAGCTATGGGTAAATATTTAGCCCCTAAAACTGGGGTCTAAACACTATGAAAATATAAAAATAGACTTTTATAGAAATATATACATAAAAATAGACTTTATAGAAAAATATGCGTTTTTGAAGGATAAATATTACCAACAACATTTTTGAAGGAAAATATTATTACCATAACACGTTTTAGCAGTAAAAAATGATTGCCATAATATATTTTTGAAGGAAAAAGAAATTACTACCAGCAATACATTTTTGAAGGAAAAAAAAATTACTACCAGTAATACATTTTTGAAGGAAAAAGAAATTACTACCAGTAATACATTTTTGAAAGAAAAAGAAATTACTACCAACAATACATTTTTGAAGGAAAAAGAAATTACTAACAACAATATATTTTTGAAGGAAAAAGAAATTACTACCAGTAATACATTTTTGAAGGAAAAAAGAAATTACTACCAGTAATACATGTTTGAAAGAAAAAGAAATTACTACCAGCAATAAATTTTTGAAAGAAAAAGAAATTACTACCAGCAATACATTTTTGAAGGAAAAAGAAATTACTACCAGTAATACATTTTTGAAGGAAAAAGAAATTACTACCAGCAATAAATTTTTGAAGGAAAAAGAAATTACTACCAGCAATACATTTTTGAAGGAAAAAGAAATTACTACCAGCAATACATTTTTGAAGGAAAAAGAAATTACTACCAGCAATACATTTTTGAAGGAAAAAGAAATTACTACCAGTAATACATTTTTGAAGGAAAAAGAAATTACTGCCAGCAATACATTTTTGAATTCAAAACTAGCTCTTCAGTTTTCTAAAATTAAATAAAAATAATCAAAATCTAACTAAATCAACCTTCTCACTGTAACGAAACATTAAAAAATACTCTCTTCGTCACCTTTTTGACCAACTGATGTTGATATGCCGTTAAACAAAACTCAAGAAAAACTTGCCGGCCTGAATAACCAAGAAATCTTCTTAGGAAAATATGAGTTGCCAGAAATATTCGAACCTGCATTCCCTAGAGAAAACCGTCAATTGACCTGCCGTGTCAAACCACTCGACCACGAAAGTTTTATAGTCAAACAATATCCGAAATAATACTTTTAAACATATTTAAACCATTTGTTTACATTAGCATACAAGAACAGACTAGATATAAATTCTTTGATAAATCAGGAAAATGTGTGTTTATAAGCATTATATATATATATATATATATATATATATATATATATATATATATATATATAAACAGTAGCTACTCTAGCATATACGCATCGTTCATTCAGCAATGTATTAGAACACTCACATCTTTTGAGCGTGTATAACGATAATATACGTGCTAAAAAGTCTACCTCCTTCTACCGAGCGTCCATATTTCATAGGTAGAATCGCCAAGTGACGCCAGTTGGGTCGGGTTTCAATCCTGAGTATAAAGCAATCGGATGTCTAACCGTTTTGATGATCTGTGAGGCAGCGAAACAGATCTGTCTGCGGATGACTATATATATATTTTTTCATTGATGACGTTATGTACTGCAATTAGGATTTTTATTCAACTTTTCCTGCATTCTTCCGAGTGTTTCCTTTCTCGGACGTAAAGTGTGTGTAAAGAACGTAACCAAATGTTCTATCTAACCGATGTAATTCTCAAAATATTTGTCTGAAATAAAATGTTAAAAAGAGTTTACTTCGGATAATTGAAACAATTTCGAATGATTTACATTTACTCTTCATTTCATATCCGTATAACCGAAGTTCGGAAAATCAAAATGCGGATGGTAAACAAGGGTTAACTTCAGATAGTCTGCTTCCGAATCATCGTCATCATTATCATTGTTTAACATCCGTTTTCATGCTAGCATGGGTCGGACGATTTTTTTATTTTTTTATTGAACCATCATGAAATATTAGAGCTAGTTTTACAACTGTATGTCCTTACTGACGTCAGCCAGTTTAGGAGACTGGAAACTCGAAACACCATCTCTAGGTTACCTACCAAAGTTACAGAGTTCAGTCTACCCTATTTTATAGGTCTAGAGGTTTTTATTTAAGAGATTTCCTTCTCTTAGACAACTATCTAAAGCTAATGACTCTTACACAGCCTGACATTTTTTTTAAATGACCCTAATTTAGGGGTTAACTATTTGCCCGTAGCTGGGACCCTAACAGGTGCTACCAACCCGAGTTAGGGTTGACCTGAGAACAAAGAAGAAAGACCGAACGGGACATAAGGAAATAAATCAGAAGGCAACTATTAGCAAAATGGAGAGATGCGTTCATTCCCTTTACTACCAGTTATTAAATTTTAACAACAGTTATGAAAGTTCTTGCCGTGTGTTTCCTCTTTGACAGTGCCTTATTATTTTATTTTTTTGCAGTAATTATGTCGTCGAGTAGTGAAGAATATATATATACCTTTTCGTCACCGGGGGCCCGTGGTACAGTTGTTATGACGTTTGCTTAATAACGTAACTGTCTGGGTTTCAATTCATGGTAGTGGATGCGCACTGCTGATGAGTCGCAAATATAGGACGAAACGCCCGTCCACTGTTTCTGTTAAGGTCTAATAATATGAAATTCTTAGTTATTTCAAATCCTCCTACTATCTATATATATATATATAGATATATATATATATAGTCATCCGCAGAGAGATCTGTTTCGCTGTATCACAGAAAATCAATACGGTTAGACAGCCGATTGCTTTTTTCCCAGGATTGAAACCCGACTGAATTGTCGTCAGTCGGCGATCCTACCCCTGAACTACGAGCTCTCGGTAGAAAGAGGCAAACCTTTTAGCGTGTATATTATCATTATACGCGCCCAATAGCTGAGAGTGTTCTAATTCATTGCTGAATGAACGATGCATAAATGCCAGAGTAGCTACTGTTTTTTCAAAGTCTACCATTCTTCCAGGGTACTCCACCAGGGTGTGAGAGCGTAAATAGTCATCCGCAGACAGATCCGTTTCGCTGTATCACAGCTCATCAGTACGGTTAGACAGCCGATTGCTTTTTTTCCCAGGAATAAATTCCCTTGTCGGGGGTGATGACTGGTAAGGAAACAGTTAATAAACCTTTCATATATTTTGCCATCATTTTTATGGCAGGAGTACACTCGTTTGAAAGAGAAACAACGCAAAACATAAGAAATAAACCATAGATTAACGTTGATTTAAACATTATGTCTTGAATAAAGTTGTTTGTTATTAACTCTCTGTTATCACTATGGACCATCATATCTGTATGTGGGTTTTTCAAACATCCTATTTAAAATATTACTAGCAGTATAGCCCGGCGTTGCTCGGGTGTAATGAAAGCTTTAAAACTAATCCATGGTCCTGGAGCTCAGACTCTTTGGACGTTGGCACGAAAGACTAAAAAGCAAGAGTTGTTTCCAGTTAAACCACAGTTATATCTACTTAGAGCCAAACCCGAAGCAAAAACTAAAATAAAAGGGCTGAAAAAGTACAGACATACAGGCAGATAAACAGACACACACAAACATCTTGCCTTATATATATACATTATCGATTTTCTGCTCAATTGTAAGAACTGCAACCTTGAAACTTCTGAATATCGTTTCTTATGTCTTTGTCTATGAGTATATCAAATTTGATTAAAATCGGACCACTCCTTCTATAACCCGATTTTCTCGATTATCGTTTTTCGATCTTTATCGGGAGTACTTCGACACAAAATCTAGCTAAGAACACTCGCAGATGCTTATAGTACAACTGTGTAAATTTTCAAGAAAATCGGTTCAGCCGTTTCGGAGTCTATAGGTAGCGGACGCACACACAGACAAAGTTCCATTTATAAATAAGTTTAGATATAATTTAAAGCGCTTTCATCTTCTTGCGCGTTCTTTCTGGATTTATAGGATAAATAAAATATCACGAAAGATTTTATTCTAAAAAATCGAATTAAATACAGGTGAAGAGGCTCATCCCTTGTTTCCTGTTTAGGTTGTGGTTTCCAGTTTTTCTCTTTTCCAATCTTTTCAATCTTTTTTTTAATTTAATTTAATTTTTTTCAATTGGAGTAGATAGACTAACCTATTGCCCGGTTCACACTCCACCCACGGCTATTAAACAGGTGAAGAGGCTCATCCCTTGTTTCCTGTTTAGGATGTGGTTTCAGGTTTTTCTCTTTTCCAATCTTTTCACTCTTACGTAGCCCCCTGCGCATCAGTGGCGTTTTCGCCTTGCTTTGGGTGATATGATTTTAAAAAAATGTCCTTTCAGGACGTAGGCGATCATGGCTTTCCACGTCTCCCTGTCCCTGGTGGCTCTTAGTACGCTTTCTCCTGTTGCACCATGCAACCCTCGTTCCGTCATCCACCTGATCAGGTCCTTCAAATTTGTTATCCGCTGATTTTCTCTGCCTCTTTTTCCCTCTATCTGGCCTGTTAGTAACAAATTCTCCTCCTTATTCATTTCATGTCCCAGGAACTTCAGCTGTCTCTTCTAATGGCTAATGTTAAAAAAAATAATTTTGTAATTTTCAAGGTTCATGGATGGAAAGTGCCTCATTGAAATCCGAAATCCAAAGGGATAGCGGAAAATGCCTTCCAAAACCAAAGCAAATTATTAAGAAACAAGAAAATTCCATTAAAAACAAAGATACTGTTGTATAATGTCACTCTTCCAATATGGCTGTGAATACTGGACTATCGCCGCATAGATGAAGAAGCAAATTGAAGCAATGGAAATGTCGTTTTACAAAATGATAATGAGAATGCCATGGACTGTTTTAGGAAAATGGAAACAAAAAAGAACACTTATACTTAGGACACAAATACTTCAAAAAGTTACAGCAGAAATTTCTTGGTCTCATAATGAGGAAAGTTTATTGGGAAGTTTGAAATTCACAAGACAGATTGAAGGCAAGAGAGACAGAACGAAATAGCGCATGATCTACCTGGCAAACTTATGTACTGGATGAATAAAACCAGAAAGTTGTAGTTATTTGACAGACGTGTTAGTGTTCCAGTATGAAGTTACTTGATACGTGTAAATATACCAAACTAATGGCTTACGGCCTATCACGTTGAATACACCGGTTCTCGCTCGATCACCACAGTTAAGCAACGTTGAGCCTGGTCAGTACTTAGATCGGAATACCAGGTGCTGTAAGCGTATAGTGACGGATGTGCGTTGTGGTGCAGTGGATATCGGCTCGGAAAGAGAAATCGGTGAGCCGAGTTCGAATTCCAGTTGAATACCCTGCATTCACTTAAGCACTGGTACCCTTGGGAAAGGTATTAATCCGTCCATTCCCTCCAGTTATGGGTTAAATAACAAGGGTAGGACTTGGGGACCCTGCTCTTAAAAACAAATCCCAATGAATCGTGAAAAGAAAAACGTTGTAAAAATAAAACAACCTTACCCAAAATCATTGGTTATGACCTTAAAATGATCCCATAAGGATTGATAGGTCGTTAAGCCTCAAAACCAAACTAACACATCACTCAATAAACCCCGGGTCTAACTAATAAAACACCAATGTTTAAGCTAAATTCGACTTTATTCATCAATATAGTCTTCTTCTAGGGTGATACCCCGATTCCAACGCTTCTCTAACCATTCAATGCCTTTTTGTAGAACGATTTGTCTTTGGCCTCAAAATACATGTCATTTTCGGATATCATTTCTTCATTAGAGATAAATCTCTTTCCTTGGACCATTCTTTTGAGGTTTGCAAACAACCAGCAGTCGTTCATGACCAGATCTAGAGAACAGAGTAGATACGGAAACAATTCGAAGTTCAATACATGTAGTTTTGCCATCGTTACGATCAACTTTTGACATCGGTACGTTGTCTTGGTGAAAGATCACTTTTTCTTCTTCATTTGTGACGTGTTTTGACGATTTCTTCCTTCAAACACGCCAATAATACTGGATAATATTCGCTATTGCTGGTTCTTCCTTTCTCAATGTATTTGATAAACAAAATACGTCGCGTATCCCAAAATATGGAGGTCAAAAACTTACCTGCTGATGTTTACATTTTTGGTCGCTTTGGACGGCTTTCACTTGCTGCTCTTTACTCAGCTGACTGCCGATTTGACTCCAGAGTGAAGTGATGGATCCACGTTTTATCCACTGTCACATATTTACGCAAAAACTCCTTGTTTCGTTGAAACAGTTGCAAACAACGTCCTGAATCGTCGACGCCTTGTTTTTGATCGTCTTTGAGCAAATGCGGCACTCATTTTGAACATAGATTTCAATAGATAAATGTTCATGCTAAATGGTGAATACACTGTTTTAGGATATATTCAATTTCTCTTCTATCTTACGCAACTTTAATTTACGATCTGCCAAAAAGAGTTTGTGAATTTTTTTTGTTTGTTTTCCAGGACTTTTGGGCGACCAAATGCGTTCAGCATCATTTGTGTCTGTACGACCGCGTTTAAAGTCAGAATACTACATTAATCGTTGTTTCCGACGGAGCAGAGCCCGAATAACACTTATCAAGCCATTGCTTTGATTAAACAGGATTTTTTCACATCAGAAAGCAATGCTTTATCAACACACGAAATTTAGATTTTTCCATTCTTCTGAAAATTTGCAACATTATCTTCGCTTAACGGTAATTTGTAAACTAATAATCCGATTGTGCTCAAATTTCGTCACGTCTAATCTTAAGGTTAGTAAATCATAAAAATCATGTTTTTTTTTATTAGTGGCGCTATCTATATGTCAGGTCTGGGACTTATTGAGTGATGTGTGATTATAATTGTAATGTGCTCAGCCTGTTGTCTTAATACGAGTTCTTAAAATGTCTTGTGATTTCGTGCTAGTCCAACCATCGATATTCTCCAGATATTTTGTCTACACAATTTTAATCAGAAAGCTTAGGACAATCGGGGTTTTAGGCATATTCCAAAAAATGTCACAAGCTGGGATGCCCACACGAGCCGATAATACCCAGAAGCTATCTTCCTAAAAGTCGACCATTGTGAGATTCAACCCTGCTCACTTGGTCGGCAAACACACACACACACACACACACACACACACACACACACACACACACACACACACACACACACACACACATATATATATGAGTATTTTAATGGGTGTTTTAACCGATATTATTTCATTATATCTTATTACTACAAAGGTTGCGGATGTGCGTTGTGGTGCAGTGGATATAGGCTCGGAACGAGAAATCGGGGAGCCGAGTTCGAATTACAATTGAATTCGTTGCATTCACTTACGCGCAAATACTCTTGGGAAAGGTATTAATCCGCCATTTTCTTCCAGTTATGGGTTAAATAACAAGACAGATTGGGTTCTTTATCCTTGGTCAGTAACCAGTCTACCGCAGAACATAATGGCAACCTACTGCGGGAAAATCTTCTGCCCAGTCAGTCATGTCTCGAGTAGGACATGATCGCCTAAGCGTGTATCATGTATGCCACATGACTATTATTTTTTCGTAGGTAAACACTAAAAATGACGTTTGTTGATTAAGATGCTTTAAAATTAAAAAAAGAGACCTATCATTAGAACTCGAAACTATCAGAGGTGTTACGATCTTTGAAAGTAGGATTTTATATAAGATTAGAGATAATGAACAGTTAATAAAAAACGAAATTACTCTTCATACACATCAATATAGGACATTATATCATATTTTTATAAAATAAGCAATTGATAAAAAAAATGAAATTATGTTATAAAACGCATCAATATAGGATATTATATAAGATTAAAGAATATAAACAGTTGATAAAAACGAAATTACTTTTCATACACACCATGTTTCGTTGCGGTTCAAGTAAATATATACATTATATGATTTCAGTAACACGCAAGATATATATATATATATATATATATATATATATATATATATAAGTCAGTTAAGTGCCATACGCGATACACGCTTGGGCAATCATATCTCTTTTGAGACATGACTGACTGGACAGAAGATTATCTCGCAGAAGGTTGCCATTACTTTCTGAGGTAGACTGGTTGCCAGCCAAGGCTATAGAACCTAATCTGTTCTGTTATTTAACCCATCACTGGAGAGAAGAACCGGTTCAATACTTTTCCCAGGGATATAATAAAATGAAAAATATTCTGTACATAGCGTCTCGTCCAATAGAAAAACATCATCGAGTGAAATAATATTTAAACAGGTAGCACAGAATTTTTCTACGTCATTATTCATTTGCATAACAATGTTCTGATATATAGAAATTTATGTATCACAATCTTTCATATATATATATATATATATATATATATATATATATATATATATAAGGCGCTTGAATGAATTCTCGCTGATTTTTCATTAAAAGTAATATTTTATTTACAAAAATTATTAAGAAACATGTCACTGAAAGTGTTGTCTAGCTACTACATTTCCAGGTTTTCTGGCAGCATATGAATTCTACGCAGGAAAAATCATTTTTTTACTCTTATATAATTCAAATTAATAATTCAATCTTATTGTT
>JBBBDQ010000271.1:2350000-2362500 GCA_037127315.1 Ascarosepion bandense | reverse complement strand
AACTAATTTCCAAATGAAATATATTTCATTATAAATGTATTGAACACTTTTTAATACAACTATGTACTGATCTAATTTAGTTATGACCAGATACTAACTAATTATATTGTTAAAATAGATAGATAGATAGATAGATAGTTGAAATAAAGAAAAAAAAATTGAAGACATCGGTTCATTGGATATAATTTTTGTAAATTGTTTTTAATATATATATATATATATATATATATATATATAGAGAGAGAGAGAGAGAGAGAGAGAGACAGACAGACAGACAGACAGACAGACAGACAGAGAGAAAGAGATAATTGGACAAGACAGTGGCAGTTATCTATAGATTGTTTTGGGGAAATATTAAATACTCAAAAATTTCATTAAATTTTATTTCAGCCCATATTTTGTGAAGGTATTAAATTTCATATTTCTTCTTCTCTTCTTAAATTTGATTTTAAATAAATAAATAAATAAATAGAATAGACCTGCTAATAATTAGAATCTGATATTTCAAATTTTAATAATAATCGCAGTTTCGATATGACATTTATGCGCGTGCGTACACATATGCTCTTGCGCGCACGCGCATTAATACAAAATATTGTTTAAAATGTTAAAAATATGTATTTACACTTATGCGTGCGTTTGACAATGCGCCCATATTTAGCAAGCTTTTTAATTCAGAGTATAAAGACTGAGTTACTATAGTATAAGTCAAGAAAAAAAAATTACCAATGTTCGATTTCATCGTAAATAACTATGAAGATACTTTATTTTCTTATTTCATATCTTCATATTTTCGCGCCGTAGTGTAAGTGAATGTACACTAAAAGGCTTGCGTTTGTAACCCCTCACGTACATGTGCACCTAAAGTACACTACTGTGTTTAATTCAGGGGCGTTGACGAACGCATACGTAAGCTAAAATACCCGGAGCCAACTGGCCAAATATGACACCAAATCCGAACTGTCTTGATCCACACTTTTTTCGTCTTTTGAATGAATGAATAATAATAATAATAATAATAATAATAATAATAATAATAATAATGTTTCTTTTCTGTTAGGGAGATGGAGGTCAAAACGAAACTAACCACGCCCACCGTTTGTTCTCACTCCTCCTTTCTTTTCCCGCTTCCTTCTTCCCTTTTTTACTCAGCCGTTCTGTGATTTTTTTTCCTCATCCGTTCACGCGTCTGTTTTTTACTTTTTCTCTTTTATTTTCAGTCAACTCCACCCCGCGTCTTCAAGCGACGCTGTATCAAATCACACTAAACTTCGAGCAAGCTAAAAATCGTATTAGAGAGAATAAATGAGATACAAACAAGAGGTTAGAATATTATAGAAAATCAAAGAGAAGGAGGTAAAGAAGTGTACGGAAAGTAATGTATATGGAAAGGCGGGGGGGGGGGGGGGGGGCAACAAAAAGTTGTAAAAGAGAGAGAGAGAGAGAGAGAGAGAGAGAGAGAGAGAGGGAGAAAGAATAAGGAGTAGGGAGAGTAAGGAGAGTTAATTGATAATGAAGAGGAAAGTCGAAATGAATAGATGTGTGTGGGCGGTTGGGCTGCTGTTTGACCATCTGTGTGCGCACGCGCGTTTATGTGCGCGTCCATGTGTGCGTTCATGTGCGCGTTTGTTCATTGGTGTGGTCCTCAGAAGTGCGTGTGTGTTCACTTACAGACTTTGATGAGCAGAGACGGTCAAAAATTGTATGCTTCCGAAATTTATGTCAAAGAACTGTTTTATCTAATGCTTATGTATATTGTCAGTGAAACTGAAAATTCATTCAAGGCGCTATAGAGAGGGGTGGAACTAAAAGCTATGCAGACGACGAAATTTGTCTTCTTCGTCTCAATCTATGACAATTCTATTGAGCCGAACAGTATCATTTGTTTTAAAACATTTCGGTTGTTAAATTTTCAAATTAAATAATGAAATTTTCAAATTTCAAAATGACGATAAGTCTCATTCCAAAAATAGAACAGCAAAAATATGTCTCTTTTTGATCATTTCAAGTCACTAAGACACAAGGGGTTACTGAGTGTGAAAGAATAAGAAAAAGAGAAACATTATGAAAGAGAGACCAATAAAAGAATCGTAAACAAAATTAATGTTTATAGAATGATAATGGATCTAAAAATATTCATTACCTTGAGAAGATAAAAGGTAAAAATTAAAGGATGGAGGACTATAAAAACTTGATATCCAAATTAGCACCACCCTTGTTGTTAACCTCTAATTTACCCGACTCCCACACAACTATTTTATATTGCGGCGCCGTAACTGAAATTGAGTATTATATCAGTCACTTAATTACTATACGTGATACACGCTTGGGCGATCACGTCTCTTTCGAGACATGACTGACTAGGCAGAAGATTTTTTCCGCAGTAGGTTGTTATTTCTTTCTGCGGTAGACTACTTGCCAATCAAGGCTATAATAACCCAATCTGTCCTGCTATCTAACCCACAGCTGGAGGGAGAAGAGATGGATTAATACCTTTCCAAAGGTTATTTCTAGTTCCGAGCCGATATCCATTGCACTACAACACACATCCACATTATCAGTCAGTTAAATGCCATACGTGATACACACTTCAGCGATCATGTCTCGAAGGAGACATGACTAACTGAGCAGAAGATTTTTCTGCAGTAGGTTGCCATTACTTTCTGCGGTAGACTGGTTGCCAACCAAGGCTATGGAATGCAATCTTTTCTGTTATTTAACCCATAGGGTAAAGAAACAGATTAATATTACTATTATTATTAATATTATGTTAAATGTTCATTCTTTGATAATGGCTTATGTAAGCCGAAAGCTCAGACCCGATAAAAAAATCAACAATTACCGCGATTTCTTGTCGTCTTTTAACGATTTGCACCATCAAGCTTATCAGACTGTACGAAAGGATCCTACACAAAATAAATAGACAAAACTTGTCTATATTATTCAACGAAACCTGTAATTATATATATGAATAATATTGAGAGGAAAACTCAGTACATAATAAAACGGTTATAAATCTAGAATTTATTTCAACAATGTATGAGCGATTTTTACATTGTCTCCTTCAGACCCTTCAAGATGCGAAGGAGACAATTTATAACCGTTTAATTATGTGTTGACTTTTTCTCTCACTATTTTATGATGCCCTGGATAATATCGATTGTGCTGTCTATTTTTAGCTAATTAATAATTTATACTAATTGGATAACATCTTTTGGATTATTGCCTCTGTCTTTACGGATTTATCATTCTCGCCTATATAGTAATACGTCCATTAGTTTTGTCTGTACGTGAAAAGATGCGTATTTATTGATCGAATATAATAACTTACAGATAATTATCGTCTCATTAACAATTACTTTTTAATTTACGTACTTTTTAATTAAAATATGGGTACTAATAAAAAGATACGAAAAATGCTATTAATCTGATATTTTATGAAAAAAATTATCTAGAGTGGTTTGCCGCATGGTGTTTTTCTGTTCTTCATATAATTGTTTGTACTGGTAAATTACCCCTTCAGATTTTCCAAACACATTATACACATTATCATTTTAACCAGAAAATGTTATTAATAATTTCTCCATAGTAAATGCATTCTCTTTTTATATTTCGATATTTTTAAATAAATGTAAATTTCTGTATCTAATTAAATAGTCAATTTCTGAACAAAATATCATAAATTTCTATTTAAGACCTTCAAAGATACATGGAAAAAATCATAATATTATAAAATTTTAAGAGACATATTCAAACGCGTATTTTTATAATCGGCTTATATTAAAAATTTGATTAATTTATAACCGTCCATTTTTATTTAACACTACTGTAATTACTTTAATAAAGTAATACTTGACAAACAAAATAGCTAATAGCTAGCCATTTTTAAATGTTCAGTTAATTGGTACGCATAAAAACAATTTTCAATGACTATAGTTAAACTAAAGAATGCTTTAACGCACTCAGTGAGTACTAGTTTTTGAACTAATCGAATTTTGGTATATAAAATATTTTAGTAAACTAATCGAAAACGCATCAATCAAATGCGCGTTAATCCAGGGATCCCCCCCCCATATATATATATATATATATATATATATATATATTTTAATTCAGATACTTCAATCCAAGGGAAAAAAGCAGGAAGGTAAATTCCAAAAAACCCGATCCTAATTAATATTAAAAATTTATTTTAATATTAAAAAATGATACAGGAAGAGAGCTCCATGTAATAAAATATTACAGAGCAAATATATATTAAAAAAGGATTAATTCAAAGATGTTGAATGGCCATTTCGATATGAAGATCCCCACGGGGGACGACACATCACCTCAGCAACAGAAAAAACCTTTCAGAAACTGGAGAAAAATTAGTCTACTTTTCCTTTTTTTCTTTTTCTTTTTCTTTCCCTTTATTTTTATTTTTATTTTATTTTATTTTATTATTTATTTTTTAATTTCTTTGCAATGTATTTAAAAAGGAAAAGTAGACTAATTTTTCTCCAATTTCTGAAAGGTTTTTTCTGTTGCTGAGGTGATGTGTCGTCCCCCGTGGGGATCTTCATATCGAAATGGCCATTCAACATCTTTGAATTAATCCTTTTTAATATATATATATATATATATATATATATATATATATATATATATATGCTGTGGATGAACGAGCGATGAAAATATTTTCTGTATACTTTCGTCTTAGCAAATTGGTTTCATTTTAATTAAGTAACATTGACTAAAATTAAAATTTTGGTTAACCTCGAGGAATTTAAATAAATGATTATATGAACAAAAAAGCTATATTTGATATATTACACACTCAATGCCATTAGCTGGCTACCGTCATGACAATTATCATTGTAATATTTCTTTAATTAAGAAAGAAAGCAATTTACTAAGAGGAAAATTCGTAGAAAATGCTTTACATGCTTGACTACCCTCAGAAAATTTACCTTCAGCTTACTACAACATTTCACATAGACACACACACACACACATGTTCAATAGCTGATTAAGAACTGAATTATAGCTGTTTTGAATATTTCACGAACAAATATTTATATATATATATATATATATATATATATATATATATATATATATATATTATTAATTATTACATTAGAACATGTTAAAAAAATCACGACAATATTCTACATTTTGTTTCGACATTAAAAGAACAATGTTCTTTCAATGTCGAAATGAAATGTACAATTTTGTAGCAGATACTTTTACATGTAATAATTTTAATGTAATAATTAATAATAAATATTAATTTCTCTATTTTTATATTGAGCACTGTTTTAAATTAATGTTTCGAACGTTTAAATTTTAATTATTTGTTCTTCTTCATTTGAATATATATATATATATATATATATATATATATATATATTTTAATCATATCACCCCGAGCAAGGCGGTAACGCCACTGATGTGCAGGGGCTACGTAAGAGCGAAAATATTTGGGAAAGAAAAAACCGGAAACCACATCCTAAACAGGGAACTAGGGATGAGCCTCTACACTTGTACAATAGACGTGGGTGGAGTGTGAACCGGGCGATAGTTTAGTCTATCTACTCCAATTATATATATATATAGGTATGGATGTAAATAACTTTACGTATGTGTATGCACACAGCTACACACCAAGGTACACACCCATAAATAAATATTTATCTAGTATTAATACAACAATGCTCAATGTAATATAATATAGGTATTAAATATATATTAATAAATATGCCTATTATTCTACGCCTATTGCATGACTCGGAGTTTCATACACTAAGCAACCATCAGGTGTATACTATATTATCATGTTCATAATATACACCTGATGATTGCGTATTGCATGAAACTCCGAGTCGTTCTACGTCATAAGAGGTGTATATATATATATATATATATATATATATATATATATATATATATATATATTTGTGTGTGTGTATATACACAAACACACACACACGTTCATACGATTAAATATTTGTTTATTAATTATTAACATTTTTCTCCCAGAATTATTGTCATTCATTTCGCGCCTCATTTCTTTCTCTTCCTCATTGAACTTAGACATTGTGGTGCAGTGGATATCCACTCGGAACGACAACTCGGGGAGCCGAGTTCGAATTCCAGTTGAATTCGTTGCATTCACTTATGCGCAAATATCTGTGGGAAAGCTATTAATCCGTCTACTCCTTCCAGCTATGGGTTAAATAGGAGGATAGATTGGGTTCTATAGCCATGGATGTCTACCGCAAAAAGCAATGGCAACCTACTGCGTGATAATCTTCTGCCCAGTCAGTCATGTCTCTTTCGAGACATAATCACCCAAGCGTGTATCACGTATGGCATTTAACTGACTGACTCACTGAACTTAACACTATATGAAAGTGTCTATCAATATGCCAGGCTTTCAACGCATACCTGCACGACCTTGTATGCGCTGGATCTCGGGTCCATGAGGGCATGTGTGTGAGAGTAAGCCATACGCAAACCAAACTGTACACCCCCTCCCACCCACATACACACCTCATATATATATATATATATATATATATATATATATATATATAGTATTAGCATGCTTCGAGAATTATTGTTCTGAGTAATAATAAATAGAGAAAAAAAGAACAATTGAAAAGGAAAACCGACAACGTAAAAATTAACTCGCGTCATCGTTGCATAGAGTATTTTGTCCTGGGCACGTTTGATTCGATGTAATGATTAGTAAACTTACCTCTTGTGGTGCAGTGGATATCGGCTCGAAACGAGAAATCGGAGTGCCGAGATCGAATTCCAATTGAATTCCTTGCATTCACTTACGCGCAAATACCCTTTGGATAGGTATTAATCCGTCTCTTCCCTCCAGTTATAGGTTCAATAACATACAGATTGGGTTCTATAGCCTTGGCTGGTAACCAGTCTACTGCAGAAAGTATTGGCAACCTAATGCGGAATAATTTTCTGCCCAGTCAGTCATGACTCTTTCGAGACATTATCACCCAAGCGTGTATCACATATGGCACCTAACTGACTGAGTGCAATCGATCCTCACTGGAAACTCCATACTCCATACTCCATACTTTCAGCCTTGTGCCACATCTAAGCCACGTTTAGTCAATGACCATAGATTATTATTTATTTATCTTTATTCCACCAAACAGTGACTTGGATTGATTTTTGTTAATTTGACTTTACACTCCACCCACGTCTATTGAACAGGTGAAGAGGCTCATCCCTTGTTCCCTGTTTAAGATGTGTTTTCCGGCTTTCTCTTTTCCAATCTTTTCAATTACGTAGCCCACTGCACATCAGTGACGTTACCGCCTTGCTTGGGGCGATATGATTAAAAAAAAAAAAATGCGGATCTTCCTTTCCTCTGATCGCCCGGTTCACAACCCACCCACCTCTATTGAACAGGTGAAGAGGCTCATCCCTTGTTTCCTGTTTAGGATGTGGTTTCTGGTTTTTCTCTTTTCCAATCTTTTCACTCTTACGTAGCCCCCTGCGCATAAGTGGCGTTTTCGCCTTGCTTGGGGCGATATGATTAAAAAAAAAAATTTGTCAGTCACTTAAACTTACACACGGCCACAAGATACGCATTTGACACAGTGCTGATAGCAGACACGGAAAAGAGGATACAGAACCTCTTACGCAGGTAGCAAAGAAAAACGAGAACAAAATATTAGAAATAAACTACAAGAAAACTGAATGCATGGTTATCAGCAAAAAGAGAAGTCCAAACTTCCAACTAAAGGTTTAGGATAATAAAATCAAGCAGGTGCAGAAATTAAAATACCTGGGAAGTGTTCTGATAGAGGGCGGAATGTGCGATACTGAGATCCGATGGCCTAGGACACATTTAAAAAGCTAAGCAAAGTATTATGAGACCTTCCTATGTACTTCCTTACTCGTCTATCACCCTCCTTTTGACGTTTCCTATATCTAATCGGTCTCTCAGTACCTTCCCTTATGTAACCCCCTGCGCTATAGTGGCAGTGGAATGCCTTGCTTTTGGTAAAAAAAAAAAAGAAAAAAAAAAGGAAGTTAAACCATGCACAGAGTACTGGACTGTTATGTAATATCTGTCCTCCTATATGGCAATGAATACTGGACAATCTCCTCAAAGATGAAAGAAAGACCCGAAGCAACCGAAATGTTGTTCAACGGAAGAAAGCTGAGAATACCATTGACCGAATATGGGAGCAACGATAAGTTTTTAAAGAGAGTAGAAACTAAACGGAAACTTATAGAGATTACTAAATTTCTGGGAAACGTGATGAGGAGGTGGGCTTGGAGACTCTGATACTCACAGAACGGACAGAGGGAAAGAGAGACAGGGAAAATAACGCGTGATATACTTGATGAGCTTAAGCAAGTGGATGGCAGAGCAGGGTTTGGCTGAAATAACAAAAGAAAAGTTATTAAGTGCTACAAGGTATGGGGGATGTGGAGGGCCATGATCGCCTACGTCCTGAAAAGACACCGCACATAGAAATTCTTAAGCTACTGACATCAAAAATTAATTTATAGTATCTTCACATCGAAAACAATATATACATCTTCTTGTCCCTTGTATTACTCCATAAGCTTGTCTTGTTCTTTCTACTAAACTCTGTTCTGCTATCCATTTGCTCAAGTCCTTTAAGTATGTGATGTGCTGTTTTCTCCTGTCCCTCTTTCCTTTTATCCGCTCGGTGAGTATCGAATTCTCCAAGCCCTCCTTCCTCATTACGTGTCTCAGGAATTTCAATTGATACTTCCTGATGTTATGTAGAAGTTACTTTTTTGTTTCCATTTTTTTTTTAAACCTCGTTGTTGCTAACATGTTCGGCTCATGGTATCCTCAACATCCTACTGCAGAATCACATTTTTGTTGCTTTGAGTCTCTTCATCTTTGAGGAGCATTCGTTGCCATAGTGAAAGACAGATATTTAGGCTTCCATCCTTGATTTATTCGTATTCTATCAAGCAGAATAAACCAGAATATCTGTTTAGTCTTTTAGTCACTTTCTTATTTTATTTTATTTTTTCTAATCATATCACCCCGAGCAAGGCAGTAACGCCACTGATGTGCCGGGGGCTACTTAAGAGTGAAAAGATTAGAAGAGAGAAAGCCGGAAGCCACATCCTAAACAGAGAACAAGGGATGAGCCTCTACACCTTTTCAATAGATGTGGGTGGAGTGTGAACCGGGCGATAGTTTAGTCTTATGGTTTTCAATAAACTGTTTGATGGAAACGTGTAGAAAAATTTGCCGAATTTGTGTTATGATTCCAGTTCGACCCTAAAGTAGAATGCATCTCTCGGTTCTTCTTTATTAAGACTTTCAAATAATCAGGCCGACGGACGAAATAAAATACTGTTTAAAATATACAGAGCATCTACTCAAATACGAGTACCCACTAAAAATTACGTTTAAATTGATAAAAATATGTTAGATTATAAAATAAAACATTTCTGAAAAATAAAAGATTTTTATTTATTAATCTGAAATATTAAATATTTTCTGGATTCGGATCTATCTATCTATCTATCTATCTATCTATCTATCTATCTATCTATCTATCTATCTATCTATCTATCTTAGTAACAGTAAGAACAAATGGACCAAAGATCCACAATTCACACCATTTACTTATTAATAGTGCTCAATACAAAGTAGAGCTATAATATAAAATATTGTAATATTTTAATTGTAATTAGTTATAATAAAAACATGCGATGTCTAATGGTTTTATTATAAGTACTGATAACAATAACACTGCAATTATATATATATATATATATATATGAGAAAATGAGAAAATACTATTTTAGGCAACGTCTGACAAATTCCGATTAATCATGAAGAAACACATTACATATATAAAATATATAAAAACACACACATTACATATATAGAAATATATAAAAACACACACATACAAACACACCTATCTATCTATCTATCTATCTATCTATCTATATATATATATATATATATATATATATCTTCAAAAGAACTGGCAGGTAGATAAAATCACAATGTCGATTTTTTAAATATTTATTGTTGAAAATAAATATTATAAATGTTCCAGCCAGATGCGCTCAGTGTAAATAAAATTATATATATATATATATATATATATATATATATATATAAAATTTTCAACCAATACAAGGCACAAGAGCCACTCAAGGTAGAGAGAAAACCTGTACTGGTAGCTTTATCTTTATCTTTATCTTTATAGATTATTATTTCGTTTAGCCATGTCAGTCATAAGGACAAAGTCGGCCAATAGATGTGGATGGAATTCATTAATAATAATTTGTCAGACCAATTAGCTAAACATCGCTTTCAATTACTTCACTTTGTAAAATTAAATACAAACTCTTCCAGCCGTCACGGAGTCGATTTTTCTAACTTTTTAAATGACTAAAATTAATTCAATTCTATAAATATCTTTATACATTTATATGAAAATAAAGGCAAAGAAAAAAATTTAAAAATAACGTAAATATAGGGTGGGTCTAAAATTACCATACCGTAACAATATCATTTCTTTTACAAGTCATGACATCACCACAAAGAACTTTCCGCCCACCCAGTATTGTTCGATGAGAGAGGCAGTGTTATCGAGTGTAATAATTTCTGTAATCTCTTCATGAGTGAGACAAAAGATCGATTAAAAAAAAAAAATAGGATATCGAGTTAAATACGAGTAAGCACTATCAGACTAGAGAAACTTGTATCCAAGCTCACGTGTACAATTGTTAAACCTGAAACACGTCTATGATCTGAATATTTATCTATAGACGGCAGAATTGTAAATCGCATTAATGTTCGGATATTTGAGCTGCATTAATTAATTTTTGAGTTAATCTCTTGTTAAAATAAACCAAACAATTAATGCTGTATTTATTTATCTAAGAAAACAAAATCTCCAAACATTTTGCTAGTCAGTATTGTTAAAAAAAAAAATCATACTATGTAATGGATGTGCGTTGTGGTGCAGTGGATATCGGCTCGGAACAACAAATCTGGAAACCGAGTTCGAATTCTAGTTGAATTCCTTGCATTCACTTACGCACAAATAACCTTGGGAAAGGTATTAATCCGTCTCTTCCCTCCAGTTATGGATTAAATAACAAGACAGATTGGGTTCTGTAGCCTTGGCTGGCAACCAGTCTACCGCAGAAAGCAATGGCAACCTAGTGCGGGATATATATATACATGATCACCCAAAGCGTGTATCACCTATGGCACTGACTATGAAATACATAATTTGAATTAATATTTTGCCTGTTTAAGAAGAGCAGATTTCAGATGTTATCGTGCATATATGGATAGTAAACGCATATATATAATCGGGATATTTAAGCAAGAATTAAAATTAATTCAAAGAATAAATTCAATTGATCGGAGAACCGAGTTCGAATTCCGAGCGAGTCTGTTAGATTCAATTACGTGCAACTGTCTTATCCTCACCTCAGTTATGGGCTAAATAGTAAAAATTGTTTCTGGAAAAAGCATTGTTGTTCTCAAACAATTGTTAATGGAATATTCATTCGCAAAAACAAATAATTATTTTACAATCAAAAATGTATTTCAGTTTTAAATAAACCACCAAAGGTTGATAAACCGTGAAAAAAAAAAATCAATCAATCAATCATTCAGCAACAATAGAAAAGTGTATTTAATTTAAATTTTATTCTTTCACTATAAAATTGTAGATAAATTGGGGAATATATCCATAATTTATATCCTAATACAGTGTATGATCGAAAATTTAATAAAAATTATACGGATAGATATTTTCGGTTCAATGTAACAAACATTTTCCTGAACACACACACACACACACACACACACACACACACACATCTATATCTATATCTATATATATATATATATATGTGTGTGTGTGTGTGTCTTTTATATTTATATTTATATATATATATATATATATATAAACTCGCATGCGTATTATATATACATATATACACACACATCTCTCTCTCTCTCTCTCTCTTTCTCTCTCTCTCCCTCTCTCTGAGAGTATTTCTTTCTCTACGGGCGTGTGTGCCTAATGTCCGCTTCGACAGAGACTCTACTATTGCATGTTTCGTGAAATAGCACAATAAATTATTTTTTAACTTAACTCATATAGAAACATGATAATGATTATGGGAAAACGTATGAAACAGTCAAGGTTTACGCAGCTTCTCTGTATTCAGCTATTCTCCTCCAAAAATTGGTTTGTTCTGCACCAAATCTTCACCAGAATAATCAAGTCCTAATTGAGAAGGCCTGTGCACTTCGATGTGGTGCAATGGTTTGAAAGCTTGTCTCGCTTGAATAATTACCACTGAGTAGTGAGTTCGATTCTCACGTTGTTCACCCATACTTTCGGCTTTGTGCCGCATCTCAGCTACACTTGGAAAATCATAATTGATACGAAAACGACGCAAGGAACAATTATATATATATATATATATATATATATATA
>JBBBDQ010000271.1:2342500-2347500 GCA_037127315.1 Ascarosepion bandense | reverse complement strand
GAAACTATTTGTAGGGATTATTGTCACTAATGTTTTCTGCTAATTCATTTAACCAATTAAGGACAGAGAACTTTAGCATGACCCCTGCGCAAGGATGACCCGCGAATTCGTGAAAGGTTCTGTTTTTTTTTTTTGTTTTTTTTACTTTTATTTTTATGTGCGTTGTAGTGCAGTGGATATCGACTTAGAACGAGAAATTAGGGAGCCGAGTTCGAATTCCAGTTGAATTCACTTACGCACAAATACTCTTGGGAAGTGTATTAATCCACCTCTTTCCTTTAATTATGGGTTAAATAACAGGACAGATAGTGTTCTTTAGCCTTTGTCGGCAACCAGTTTACCGCAGAAAGTAATGCCAACAAACTACGGGAAAACGTTCTGCCTAGTCAGACATGTCTATTTTGAGACATGATCGCCCAAGCGTGTATCACGGATGGCACTTAACTGATTGACTATGTTTATATGTCTCACTGCATATGTATGCATTTATATTTGTCCGTCTGTTTGCCTATATGCATAATTTTCTTTCTATCTATCTATCTATCTATCTATCTATCTATCTATCTATCTGAAAATTAATACGTAGTTTCTCATCCCTCTCGAATAAACGAGTGGAAGTATACTTTTTAAATTTTTTTAAAATTAATGTAAAGACGCACCCTGCATCTTATTTATACCAATTCGTTTATTAAAATTGCAACATGAAAAGTAATTCATACATACATACATACATATATATATATATATATATATATATATATATATATATATATATATATATATATTCTACCGCTATTCTAGGGATCTCTTCTGCTTTTTACGTACCTATGAAACCATTTTAATTGCTTTTATCTTTGGAAAAAAAAAAGATATACCGCTATTTACAAACTTTTTGAAACTGAAAGACACCCTCACCATTTATCAGAGTGATATATAGTGGCTGACGACTGTATCGTGCATGAAACACAAATTTATACCACTGATGGTGAAAAATATGTACTTATTATTAATATAAATTTTAGTTCTGTTATTATACATCGAACGGTATTTTATTAGTACCAGCACTGAATGTGCGGTATTTCATATTTTTCATATGGTCTGAAGAAGTCCTAATGAGCGAAGCCCGTCTCATGAACAGTTTTTCTACTTTCCTCCACAACTGTTCTTGGTATGAAAAATATATATGCATCAACGGTCTGAATGAGACAATGTAAAGAAAATTTACACTGTCGAAATAAATCTTAGTTTAAAATGTGTTGAGTTTTCCTCTCAATATTTTATAATGCTCTGCTCAGTATCCATCGAGCTGTCTATTTTTATCTAATTAATAATTTATATTAATTGGATAAGATATTTTTGGTTATCCTCTCCGACTTTACGGGTGTGCCATTCTCTCTCATATATATATATATATATATATATATATATAATTATGAATTAAAGGTATGATCATATAATTATAAATTTAAAGTACATTATGACACGAAAATTTCTGTTTCGAGATTTCTATCTCGTCATAAAATATTTATTGCATTGAGCACTTTTTATAAGAAAGTAAATGCCAGGGAACTCAAAATTGTAAAACCTTGGGTCCTCTTTACCTGGATATATATATATATATATATATATATATATATATATATACAGATAGATAGATAGATAGATAGATAGATAGATAGATAGATGAAAATATCTTCAGCATACCTAATATATAGGATTGTGACCGACGTTTTTTCTTTTTCGTCCTCACTCCTTTTCCGATCAATAAAATTATTCTGAAGAAGTCTTTTTCAGTGACGAAACGCATAACAGTGGAATTTTGGTTTCCCGGATTTTTTAATTCAGTTAAGCGCATATATTAAAGCCTATATCTTTATGTATTATATTGCTATACGTATGTTTTATGCATATATAAGTTGTGCAGTTACATAGGCATAAATATTTGTGTAGTTATGAATAATTATGTAAATTTCTGAGTAGGTATCTAGGTATATGCGCATTTAAAGTCTATATTCTGCAGAAGATTGTAATTATGATTAAATAGATGACTGATCATATATTTAATATTGCGGAAGAATTACACAAACGTTGTAGATAAACAATTACCACGATATGTGCGCATAATATCGCGCATCTTAAAACGTAATGAGAATATTATAATATCATGCCTATGCGTGGAAATTAAAACATATTAATGAAACGTCTATCTATCTATCTATCTATCTATCTATCTATCTATCTATCTAAGTCTCTTCATTAAATATCTGGGATTTTTTTTATATTTATCTCTCTCAGTCTATTCATCTCTATTTATTTCATTATATATATATATATATATATATATATATATATATATATATATATATATATATAAACTAAATCTAAAAGTGAGCCAAAAGTCGACCGCTTATATATATAAGTGGTTTAAACTAATGGATATAGATTCCACAGTTTAATGTTTACCTTTTATAAATTGCTCAATACAGATGTTGAGCATTTACACACACACACACACACACACACACACACACACACACACACACACACACACACACACACACACACACACACACATATATATATATATATATACATAGTAATTATTTTTATTATAATAGAATACAGCAATTCAAAAGCTATCAAGTTTATATATATATATATATATATATATATATATATATATATATATATATAACGTAGCACACTTGATATACTATCCAGGTAAATACCGATAGAGACGAACTCAATGTTAAATTCATTTATTTAATTCTAAAGAGTAATATAATTTTAAAAAGATTTTTGATTTGCTATGATTTCAATGGGTAATACATATTTCACCACATAATTATGTTATAATTGCGGCTCGTCAGACTCAAATGGTGCAACCATTATATAACATTAACAGATCCTCAGTTGCACAGGCACATTTGTGTTTGTTCGACACCCATACACCCCACTTGCCGTTTATATTATTATATTGCAGCTTTGAGTGGACTATATGTACGGTTTATCGGTGAAAGTGTGTGATCACACAGTTTGAACGAGGCCTGTACGCTTAGACCCTCGGTCACAATGACTTGTTATTACGGTCGTGCTACCAGAGTGATCAACAAACAATTCCTTCTTCCTAATTTTATTTAGTTGGCTTGCCTCAACCCGTAGTATGGCTTCCAGTCACTTTCCAAATGTGTCGCACACTAGGATCATCTTCCAAGTCAAAGTTTGTTACTTAGCTGATTGATGCTAACCTCAGCATCCAGACTATAGTTTCATAGGTGAACCTATCTGTCTACTCTTCAAGAAATATCACCAATTCACTGCTTAAGTTTTTATTTTAAAATTTATATATATATATATATATATATATATATATATATATATATGATGATTGAAAAGTAACTCACTAGAATCCTGACTACGCAACTTGTGACATTTGTTTATGGGGTGGGGGATTAAAGGAGGATTTCTATTATACCAAACTAAGACTTTGGATCAATATGAAGGGTAATACAAGATGTTATATCTTCTATAATATAACAATTTCTGGTAAAATAATTTTATGCAATTTCTGGGCAGCTCGAGAAGATGATAGTGATATCATGTGCCCACATCGAAATTTAAATAAAACCCCATTTTAAATGCTATCCTCTCATATCAATTTCTTGTAAAAAATTATAGTTAATATATATTGTAAGAATTTTAAAATAGGAAATTATTTTTCAATCAGCCTACATATATATATATATATATATATATTGTTACTCTATCTTTAATTTTTTGTGTAAAATTACGATGCGAACTACAATCCTTGGTTCTATGAGTACAAAATTGCACAATTTTGAGCCCGCCATGACACTATGTCCTCATATTATACAATATTAATGCTACATTAAAACACCTCCCCACAAATATAGTGGATTTATATATATATATATATATATATATATATATATAATTGTACATATACATTTATATATATGTATATATGAAATGATAATAACCAAGTTTATGACTAAATTTCGTTAAAATATGTATATATATATATATATATATATATATGTAAATAGATTGGCATATATAATATATGTAATTTATTGTAAATAAGTGGTTTATATTGTTCCATAATATATATATATATATATATATATATACATATATATATATATATATATATATATATATATATATGGTTTAGGGTACAAACTAATGGATTGACGAGGTACTAAGTTAGTACAGAAACACAACGGCTCTTGCAGTAAACTATGTTTTTACTACAAACACTTAAAACACTTATAAGAAAAACATTACTATATATAT
The DNA here is from genome assembly GCA_037127315.1 of Ascarosepion bandense. Classification (NCBI taxonomy): domain Eukaryota; kingdom Metazoa; phylum Mollusca; class Cephalopoda; order Sepiida; family Sepiidae; genus Ascarosepion; species Ascarosepion bandense. The sequence goes on along the minus strand of JBBBDQ010000271.1, from coordinate 2,343,183 downwards.
ATATATATATATATATATATATATATATATTCGTCTACTAGCCTCATATTTGAATATTCGAGAAATATATATATATATATATATATATATATATATATATATATGTCTGTGTGCGTGTGCGTGTGCGTGTGTGTGTGTGTGTGTGTGTGTGTGTGTGTGTGTGTGTGTGTGTGTGTGTGTGTAATATAAACAGGTAAAAACTGCTAATGTTAATTAGAAGATGGATAGAGACAATTCTATGCATTAAAGGAATCATTCAGAAATCTACATGATTAATAAATGAAAACGAGAAAAGCATTGTGGGAAGGTTCTCTCGTGTAAAGTTAATGTGTTAATCGGAGCGATGCTCAAATTTGCAGAAGATTAAAGGAAAAGAAAAGAAACTGAGGATGAAATAAGGGAAAATAGCTTTAATCATAATACACATTATATCACTGGAATTCTCTTTACGCGTCACATAGAAAGCAGTTTAATTTGATGAGTTATACATGTATGTATGTGTCGCAGTTTATTCATATCTATCTATCTATCTATCTATCTATCTATCTATCTATCTATCTATCTATGCCTGTTCATATCTATTTATCTATCTATTTATTTATTTATTTCTATCTATCTATCTATCTATCTATCTATCTATCTATCTATCTATCTATCTATCTATGCCTGTTCATATCTATTTA
>JBBBDQ010000271.1:2305000-2327500 GCA_037127315.1 Ascarosepion bandense | reverse complement strand
TTTACATTATGATATGAAATATGAATACATGAATAATAATAATAATAATAATAATAATAATAATAATAATAATAATAATAATAATAAAGAAAAGTCAGTTTTTCTATTCCTACGCATTTGGAAATTTATTACTTTTTCCCTATGTTTTTTAAACTACATATCTGTTCTTCCATTTTAAATTTTCATATTTTTGTCTTTCTTAAGAAGAACGCCTTTACATAATTTATATATATATATTTTTTTAAGCAGAACCTCCCGACATTTCTTGTTTATTTGCATTTCTTTTTGTCCGTTTATGTTTATTACATAATTTGACAATTGAATTTGAAAGAAAAGTTTATTTTCGAAAGAAGCAGATATGACAAGATAACAACATTTTGTTTTAGTCTTTTTTTTTTTTCCTTTTTGACGGTTTAATTTTCTTCCTTTTCCCCCAAAATTTGTCTAACATTAGCTTTAAAGTGTTTGAGGCAGACGCACCGTCAGGTTATATTTTTTTTTTACATTTTTTTTTCTATACTTCACCATGTTAAAAACAACTTTAGCGACTAGCAGTACATCTGCGTTTAGTAAACCTGTTAGTTCATGTACAGCTCATCACTATGCTGTAGACCATAGCATTCGGAATTCAACAACAATTACAAGTACATCAACAACAAATAACTCTACGACTAGCAACAGCTCAAACACTAACAACACCAGTCACAGTGTTGCCAATAATAATAATAATAACCCAAACAAAACGTGTGGAGGTACAGTCTCTAATAACGGGCCCTCCTGTGGTAAGCCCGATACTTGTCGAATGAACAACTCCGTAACGCCAGATCCAAACATTCTGGAAACATCTCCTGGGTCTTCCTCTTCTTCCTCACCTGGATCTCCGGCTTGCTCCCCCGTCGGTGTAGGATCGACCCCGATTTCGGGTGGTTCGCAAACCAGCAGGAGCCCTTCGACGGGCAAAGAAGCTATTCGCTTTAGCGTAGACTCTATTATCGCTTCGTCGGACAATCATAGTCACAACAATAGCAACGTGGTTGGCACCAATGGTTCGAGCCACATTAGCAACGGAAGCCACCAACACCACCACAACCATCACCATCACCACCACCACCATCGCCATTCGCACCCGCACAATACCAAGGATGGCCATCACCTACACATATTGGAAAGTAACGGTAAGGAAGGCGACAGCATCCTCAACAAGTGTGATGGCGAGGATCACAATCCCACTCATCACAGCAGCGGCAATACCTCAGCTATTAACGCCAGACTGTTGTCCGGGAGTAGTTCGCTAGGGGCCAGTACCACAAGTGGTACTACTACACTTCACACACCGTCAGTCCACTCATTTAGTGTCGCGGGGATTCTTAGTAAACCAAGTAATAATTTACGATGCAATCCTGCGGACGCTGCAAGTCCCGCCACTGTTTCGCATTTTCTTCCTCAGCATCACCACGACACGAGGTGGGCAGTTCCGTCCGCCTCGTTTCCATGGTTACCATCTTCCACTGTTTCTCCACAACCAGGTAAGTGATAACAGAAAACCCAACGATCTATTTGCTTCTGTCGATTATTTCTTTATAAAGGAACTTTACTTCATTCGTTGGGTTGTTTCGCTTTTCTTTCATTTCGGGACTTTAAAAAAAATTAGTAAAAAAAAAAGTGCTTATCTGCTGTCACATAAAATTATTTATTATTATTATTATTATTACGCGTATATAACTTTTACTAACATAATTAAAAAAATATATGAATATACATTATTTACAATTTCATATATTTCAATTATTAAGAATAGATTTAAAAGTTTAATTCCCGTCAAAGATCCTGTGTAGTAAAAAAAAAAAAAAAATTGGTAAACTCATTGTTTGTAGAAATCGGAAATATAAACTATTTTTAAATTAAAAATATGCATATATAACATATATATACAGGATCACAGACACTTTGTCATAATGTAAAAAATATTTGAAACACTTGTTCAATAAGTTCGAAATACCCCAAAAGCCCTAAATGTAGCGTCTTATAATATTTTTCAATAAACAAAATTAAAAATAATATAAATAATAATAATAATAATTAAAAAGCAAAGGTTTGATATTACGAATTTTATAAAAAATGAAACAAAGAAACTGATTAAAAATATTACATACTAGTTAAATATAAGAATTTTAAATAAAATCCTAAAAATAAAACACAAAAACATTAAAATTTATGTAACAATGAATAGCCTAAAGGATATTTGCTGCGTGATTAAACTGAAATAATTTTTTTCTTGGTGGATAAAAGATCATTCTATTTTCTCAGGGAGAAACGAAAATATTGCTTCAAAATTGATTATATCTCTATTTAAACAGACTGTTTACACTGTTTGAACAGCGAGTGAGGATTGAAATCTCGTAATGAACTGATACGTTTATAAACATTACAAGAATTTGGTGACGTCATTTGAAAAAAATGGAGGTTAGAATTTTTTAAAAAATGAAAAAATACTTTGATTAAAAAATAAACTCTAAATAGTTGATAATAAATTTATTTTAAAGTGACTTATTTAATAAAAAAAAAGAAATTAAAATAAAAGAAATTAATTTTCTATAATTAAATTGTTACATATCACTGAGAAAAAAAATGCGCCATATATATTTATAATGATTTATAATGATTTTATTTTAATTTTAGATTAAAAAATAAGCAAAACTTGCTTTATTTATTTTTAGATAAAATTATAATAATTTCAAGTTTTTCTCGGTGGTATGTTACGTCTTGAATTATTAAAAAAAAGACTTCATTTTTGTTTGTTAAATTGATTATTCTAATAATAATATGAATTTATAATGTATTACTATGTATTATTAGTTTATTTATTAAAATAAATTGTTTTTCTCCAAATTCCATTTTTCAAATGACAACAGAACATGCGTCATCACATTCTCTTGTAACTGTTCGTTTATAAATATACAAGAAGACACTTAACGTCGAGTAAGTGTTTGTCTTTCAGTCCATTATGCAACACGGTTTCGATCCTCACTGAAAATCCTTGTATTTACATTCATCTAAGCAGAGGAAATATTTTATTGATTGCATTTTATTGTGTATTGTTTCATTCTTCTGCTCTTTATGTTAAAGAACTGATATTCTAGTTTATTTGATTTTTGAGTTTGATAGATATATAGGTATTAAAAGTTTTGATTTGGTTATCATGCCGGTGATATTCGTTGAAATAAACAGCGATCTGTTTTCATCATTTTATGGATTTTATGGATTTACTCGGGATTGTTATATAGATCCTCACATCACATCTCCTTCCTTGCACGTTGTATCATAGCAATCAATCGATTAATAAAACTGAAGAAATCTATCTAACCATCTTGATATGCATTTTGTGCATGACATACCAATAAAAACTAAATTATTAAAATTCTCTTAAACTGTGAAGTGCTAGATGCAAAGAACCTGAATATTTTATCTTCGTTGATAAACACCTGTTTTGTTTTCTGTTTTAATTTTGCTTGAAGCATATCAAGTCGTTTGGACTTTTAAAGTTTCATACATTTTGATTGAACTGATACAAACAGGTGTTTTTTTCACACAAGAGGTAATGAGTTGCAAAGACTGTAAACAACATCGTTGATTTTGAAGATTTTTTCTTATTTAAATTTTTTCTTATTTTTTTAAATATAAAACAAATAATCAGCTATTTTAAATGGAATACTTGACATAAATATTATTGTGTTAATAAAATAAGCATATCCCCCCTCTCTCATGTAACCATCCATCACAATAAAATAAACATTTTCAAGGTTATTGGTCAAACAAAGCTTTATAAGTTTCTACTTAAAGTTGTTGCTATATAAGTGTCTTTTATATGTTTTTGTATTCTGTAAAACGGAATATTTTTCTTTGTCTTCATCTGATAATATCGAATCATTTGTTTAGGATTTTAAAATTTTTGATGAAGTTTCGCTGACATTAATTTTGTTGTCTACATTTTTAACTCTAAAATGAAACTGACATTCCTTACTCTCTCTGTAAAGCTGCAAAGAATGAATGAAAGAAATATGATAACTTCGGGCAATAGCATTTTTTTTTCAAAAATGTTAAGAATGCATGAACAGATTTTGACCGAGAGTAAAAAGCTTGGGAAATGTTTACAGGGTATCAGAAATATTATTACAGTCACAAACATGACATGTCTCCTCTTCTCAAGTGGTGGTATTTTAATTTATTTAAATCGGATCTAAACCCAGGCAACACCTAATAAATAAATAAGTAAATAAATAAATAAAAACAAAAATAAACTACAATGTAAGTTAACAAATATAAAAAACAACCAAATTTTTTCATTATTTTTAAAATACAAAAAAATAAAAACAAAACAAAAAACAAATCACCACTATAAAGAGAAGCAAACAAGAAGAAATGTATTTGTTAATATTTTGTTGATTTACATTCATATGACATTCTGAATAAAATCAAAATATCAAAGAATTCAACTATTAATCAAAATTGATTTTACTAGCATAACTTTTTCCTACTTTAACTTTCAACTAACGCCCGGTTTACACTCCTTCCCTGTCTTTTAAACAGGAGTAGATGTTTATCTATTGTTTTCTGTTTTCCGGTACCTTCTCCTAAATTCTTCTCATTCTTTAATTTCCAGTAGCCCACTTCCGTGTTAGTGGCATTATTACCTTACTTGGGGTAAAAATGATTAAAAAGAAACCAAAAAAAAAAAAAAAAAAAAATTGTGATTTAATAACAAAACATTTCTTTTGTCTACACAATTCAGAAATTCCTGTAATCTTAAACCATATCCTCCTGTTGCCAAAATTTTAAAACTAACTCGTACAGAATTTCACTGAAATATGTTGAAAGATTTCTAATTTTTTATCTGAAATCAAGAAAATACTGATAGTGAAAATAGTCACAATATATGGAAATGAATATTTAATGATTATTTAAATATCTCACGACTTTATTTTCAATTCGTCTATATTTCTGAAATTAAGTATTTACATTGTTCGGATTGTTGCCCTCATGTTTATTGCCATATTTACGACGTTTCGGCCGTTGTATCCCCGGACCTTCTTCAGATGACTGGAACTTTGAACCGAGCCCTAGTAAACGTAAACCTAGCAATCTACCCCAGTGATAAAAAAAAAAAATTCGGTTTAAAGTTCAAGTCACCTGAAGAAGACCAGAGCATACAACAGTCGAAACGTCGTAAATATAACAATAAGGATGAGGACAGCAGTTGGAATAATGGTAATAACTATATTTTCTGTTATGTTATGTTCGGTTTTTTTCTTTTTTTTTAATGCACGTTTATTTTTAAACCCTTAATTTCATTTTAACAATATCCTCTCGAAGTCAGTTTTTAAACAAATGTCATTTTTTTCATATATTGTGACTATTTTCAATTTTTAAAATTATTAAGATGCTATGGTTTTTAAAATAACGCGGTCGTGTAACGGATTTCTGAATTGGGTCGATAAACAATATGCGATTTTTTTTTTTAATTACAATAATTCAGTTGAATGTTAAAATAAACAAGAGGCGTTTGTTTAAACTGACCTCAGGAGAATATTAAAATGGATATAAGGGTTTAAATGTCATAACATAACAGAAAATATATTTGTGGGTTATTTAAATAATATTTAAGTGTTCGTCATGGAATGATTGAAGATTTTGGTAGTGAATGACGACAACGGTGAAAAAGAAAAAGAAAATTTAGTTCAATTTACGAGATTATATTTTGAAAAACTTGAAAGAAAAGAATAAGATTATTACGTATTTATATTATTGCCGGATCTCTTCTTTATCTTCTAATTATCAAAGTCGAATAGTAATGAGATGGCGAATGTTCTTTCATTCAATGGCTACTAAAATTAGTAATTAAACGAATTAAGTTAATACTATTTTTTTAAAAATCGAATTCACCCCAAACAAGGGAATAAAGCCTCTGAGACACAAGGGATTACTGGGCGTACAAAAGTTAGAAACATAAATATTGCTAAGGAGCAAAGACAAAACAAGAGTAATCAAGAGGACAGTAAATAATTAGATGCGATCTACTGGCTGGGGTAAAATGAGTATCCAGGGAAAATGAGTAAAATAACGCCTATTTTGAAATTCAAGTCCTTGTATTATTTTCTCTAGAGGACTTAATGGGAAAAAATGGCACTATGTTTGCATCAGAGGTCTCTCCTTTTCCTGGATACTCATTTTATCCTGGATACTCTTTTTATCCTGGATACTCTTTTTATCCTAGATGTTTACATTGCATTTAAATTTTTAACGGATTAAAGTTGGCTGGAAAGCATTGAGCCAGAAGAGAGTCCCACACAAAGTTCAATTAAAAAAAAAAAACTGAAAATTAATAATTTCTCAACCTATTTGTGAGCATTTAACATAATAATTTTTGTTTAATAACTACTCTGAATATTTAAACTATCTTATGCATTTAGATTTTTTAAGAATAAAAAAAATAATAAAAAATAGATAATTAAAATTATAACAAAAGTGTTTAGAAATAGTTAATTTCTCCTTAAAGTCTATTCTCTTACCTTCACTTTCACATTAAATACTCATGGGGGAAAATATGAATCCATTCTCTTCTTCCCAGCTATGGATTAAATATTCGGGTAGACCGAGTTCTTGAATATTGCTTAAACAGCCAATTTAAGAGTGTGGCTACTCTGAATTCAAAACCGTAGAGAAAGCAATTGCCACTATATTTCTCAAAAAGTTATGGTATTTCCCGATAACGAAGAAAAGAAGGCTATGGGTCATGATTTTTCACGACCAGAAGGGACATGACCTAAGCAATCAAACCTTAAATATAGACGAATAATAAAAATAATAATCGTAGTATTGCTAGTACGTTTAATAGTTCTATTTTGTCAGTAAATCTTGCATTACTACTTGGCTAGTGACAATTACTTTCATTATTATTTTCTATACATAAGAGTTTATATTAAAAATCATTAGCAACAAATTTACATGATGTGTAATATTCCTATTTTCACGATATACTTGCATTAAAATCCCTGATAGCCCACGGTTTCTTAAATTTCAACGCATTCTTATAATAAAATTATTAGCAATGCATTTACATTATACATAATAGTTTAATTTTATAAGTTATGCTTGGATTAATTGCTAACTACTGGCAATCATTTTCTTTCTGATTTTCCATGAATTTTTATATTAAGATAATTAGCAATGCCTTTGTATTATATATATATATATATATATATATATATATATATATATATATATATATATATTCATTTGGAAATGAGTTATTTCCGCGACCTAGGTATCTACTTTTCTCTGTCTTCAGGGGATTTACAATAACTGATTTTAACGCGCAATTTAAATTTTTAAACAACCAAAATATTTTCAGAATTAGGAGAAGTGGAGAAGTGTAATCATGCCCAAAAATACCTACTCGGATTAAACAATCATGGATGAAAATGTTCTAAGATCCTCAAGTGACTTCTTCTAAGGTAAAATCCGTTTTTGTAAATCGCCTAAAGACACCGAAATATAGAAAGCTATGTCGCGGAAATAACTCATTTCCTATTGAAAATATTCAAAAGTTCTACAATATAATTGTATTGAACACTTTTTAATACAACTATGTGCTAGTATAATTTAATTATGACCAAAAACTAACTAATAATATATATATATATATATATATATGATAGTCCTATTCTAGCAGTCATTAATTTCTAGGCACTGATAAACGCTTTCTTCCTAATTTTCAAAATACTGAAACTTGTTAAAATACATTTTAGACGAAACATTGCAAAATTCGATGTGTAATCATTAAACATTTCTTCCAAAGAACAAGAACGGGTCAGCGTGGTGTAATCGTTGGCAGGGTTAGTCTGATCAGCTATTTATACTGAGGAGTGAGTTCGATCCTCACCAGGTGAAACAGAGACAATTTCATATTAAATATTTCTCCCAACGAACAAGAACGAGTCAGCGTGGTGTAATCGTTGGCAGGGTTAATCTGATCAGCTATTTATACTGAGGAGTGAGTTCGATCCTCACCAGGTGACACAGAGACAATTTCATATTAAATAAATCGACCAACTTAAGTTTAGAAAGAAATTTCTTTGTTATGAATTGCTGGACGTTGAGAAAGAATTAGTGGTGTCGCCTGAGGGTAAGGCTACCCCACCTCTAAAATCGTAAAATAGCATCAAAATCATACGAGGAAAAATAGTTACTTTAATTGTACCAGCGTGCATTAATTTTGGATAATATACACAGAAAAAACTAAAATGCATTATTGGAGTAGATAGACTAAACTATCGCCCGGTTCACACTCCACCCACGTTTATTGAACAGGTGAAGAGGCTCATCCCTTGTTCCATGTTTAGGATGTGATTTCCGGCTTTCTCTTTTCCAATCTTTTACTCTTTTCCATTCTTTTCCTCTTTTGTTTTTCAATTGGAGTAGATAGAATAAACTATCGCCCGGTTCACACTCCACCCATGTCTATTGAACAGGTGAAGAGGCTCATCCCTTGTTCCCTGTTTAGGATGTGGTTTCCGGCTTTCTCTTTTTCAATCTTTTTACCCTTGGCATCAGCGGCGTTACCGCCTTGCTCAGGGTGATATGACTAAAAAAAAAAAAAATACAATTTACATTAGTCTAGTAGAAAAATGCCTTAAAATATGTTCCACTTGTGGAACAATGTTCAATACAAAAACACATAAAAATGGTAATAAAATAAGAACATAGAAAATCAGTTTGATTATTTCCTGATTATTTTATGCAACTATTTTCTTTCTAAGTCTTACTGGATGCAGCCGATTTAAGAAAATGATGATGATGATGATCTAGTAAAAATAAAAATAATAATGATTTATGAATTGTTAAAACAGAAATGCGAAAAAATGTCAACGTTCATTTGAAGGGAATTGCAGAAATTATTTTGAAATAATACTTGACTCGTAACAATTACTTTCGTTATTATTTTCTACACATCTGTATCTTAAAGATGTATTAAAAATCATCAGTAATGAATTTACATTATAGGTAATATTTCTATTTTCACGATATCTTTGCATTAATTCCTGGTCACTGATAGTCATCGGCTTCATTTAAAAGATTATCATGCGCCTATTAATTAAAATCTGTGACAAAAAAGAAATGAATAACAAAAATGAATGAATAACAATATGAATGAATGACAAAATTAATGAGTAACAACGAGGAAGAAATATCACCGTAAATTCAAGAGTTAAATTCAATATTTATGTCTTTGGTTAAACAATTTTTACCCATAATTTTCTAGCTTACGAGATCAACAAAGTCAAAGTATCTTATGCATCATATATATATATATAAATATATACGATATATAATATTATATCCATATATATATATATATATATATATATATATATATATATATATATATATATATTCTTTTTCGTTTTTTATTTTATTAAATTACTTTAATCCGAAACGGAAAAGTAGGAAGGTAAATTCCAAGAACCTGATCCTAATTAATATTAAAAATTTTAATATTAAAAAATGGTACAGGAGGAGAGCTCAATGTAATTAAAATTACAGAGCAAATATAAATTAAAATAAATTTTCAAAATTCAAAAATGTTGAATGAACATTTCAAAATGAAATCCCTAAGAGAGATCTCACGCCTCCTATATGTTGTTTAAAATTTTGCTATGTTAATAAGAGATGATTGTGCAATATCAGGAGTAATGTGTTTATCAATGTTTACATTTTATCAATATGTTTATATTGGATGTAGAAATCAAAACTAGTGTATAGTTACAGTTTCACGCCTCAAGCAATGAATAGATCATGATCTATCTCTGTGTGTGTGTGTGTGTGTGTGTGTGAAAGAGAGCGACAGAGAGAGAGAGAGAGACAGATAGACAGACAGACAGACAGAGACAGAGAGTGGGGAGATTATAATGGCTTTAAACTAGAAATTTAATTTCTTATGCAATATTTCCTTAATTTGTGCTTGACGTTCGAATCGTGTTTGGATTGGAGCAAGTAAAGATGTTCTTCAAATTAAATCTCCAAGTGTGAATAATTAATAACAACTTATAGGAATTTTTCTTTTGATTCGAATGAATCCGTTATTCTAAATTTTATTGAGTAGGTTTCAAATAAGTATAATAATAATAATAGAAACAATAACAATAATAATAATAATATAATTATATAATATAATAATATAATATAATATAATATAATATAATATAATATAATAATATAATATAATTATATAATATAATAATATAATATAATATAATATAATAGTATAATATAATTATATAATATAATATAATATGATATAATTATATAATATAATAATATAATATAATTATATAATATAATAATATAATATAATTATATAATAATAATATAATATGATATAATTATATAATATAATATAAAATTATATAATAATAATAATACTAATAATAAAATATATAATAATAATAATAATAATAATAATAATAATAATAATAATAATTGTTTTATTAAGTACAGCCCACACACTAAGGAGAACTTTGTCTATGTAACGCTAGGGATGATGGGGAAGATAGAAAAAACATGAAATGGAGCCATAACAACACGCCACGACCTGCCTTAAGTCTTCCCGCAGACTTGGTTGGTCGTGCGACCATAGCAGAAATCGAAATATGATGAAAAATGACATAATAATAATAATAATAATAATAATAATAATAATAATAATAATAATCGATGATAAGAAAAAATTAAAAGTTACAGTTGAAAGACAAAGATTAAAAAGTCTGTCACTAACGGCGTCTGTGGTGAGCGTAGGCAATCTTTGTTCAGTTGCTGTGATAATCGTAATGATTGTACTGGGGAACGGGGCAATATTTCTCCCCAGGTAAAAAGCCAGCTGATTTTCAAGGTAGACAAGCCCTCTTAATTTGAATGATAGGCGTAATCAATCTTCTCGTCCTACTTTCTCCTATATTTGGCCTTGTGACATTCTAAGTTAAGTTTAGGAAGTAACAAGTGAACTTTACAGAGGATTAGCTAAACATTATAAATGCTCTTTATGTTAATGATTTTATAGTATAAATTACTTCACATTATAAATGCTCTTCACATTATAAGTGCTCTTTATATTATCGTCTTTATATTATTATAAATTGAATTACATTATAATGAACTTTATATTATTGATAGACTTCATATTATATATTGTTTCACATTATAGATGCTATTTATGTTATAAATAGACTTTATATGACAAACGAGTGGGCCAGCGCCGTCAAAAATGATGGCATAATATTTATGTCGTCTAAAATGACGGCAGCATATCTATTGATGTACCTACTATTGAGTATCTTACATTAAAACATAAAAGAAAACGAAAACAAAGGCAAAAACAAAAACAAAACAAAACAAAATAATCTAAATTCCAAGGCCCAGAGCAAGACAGGAGGATATATATATATATATATATATATATATATATATAAAAGTATGAATAGTTTCAGTTCAATAGAACTTATTGAGAACACTAAAGGTGCGATCTAATTCACGCGCACACACACACACACACACACACACACACACACACACACACACAGTAATAAAAATACTATTATGAATAAGCTACTTTATATGTTGAGTATAAATAGATCAAACTGATTTTTACCTGCCATGTCACTTCCGAACTTAGACACGCATAGCCCTCAAAAAATTCGTTTTTTCTTTACCACCTGGGAATTACAATATAATCATCGGAAAGTTAGTGGAATGATTACCCGTTATCTTCTCCAAGAAACCAGTCATTACCCTGTTATTTCGCCCATAGTTTTGGGGAGGAAAATGGATTCATAAATTTCCCAAGGTATTTGTGCGAAAGTGAACGCTACATATAAGGACGGAGTTGTTATATTTTAGCTAAATATCATTTATTTTCAGAAAGGTTTTCCAGAAAAGAACTTTTTCGTAATATAAAATCTGTAAAACTTTCTAGAAAAGAAACTATTAAAATGAAACCAGCGATGGTCAGTCAGTCAGTCAGTCAGTCAGTCAGTCAGTTAAATGCAATACGTGATACACGCTTGGGCGATCATGTCTCTAAAGAGACATGACTGACTGGGCAGTGATGGTACCTATCCTGAGAATTCATCATAAACATTCAGTATGTAGGTTTCGTAAATACCAGACTTCAGATACCTCGGTGTATGTGTCAGTTATAACAAATTTAGTATAGGAGATAAATAAATTAAACATAGAATATTTTACGCCAGTAGTTTTGCCCAACACCGCCAGTTGCTGCAAGACCAAAACATTATCTTGAAAACTCGAGTCATGTCCTTAAATAGTTTCGCTCGCCAGATAAAGACTTTCATATGGATGGCATGCATGGCACCAAACCCGTTAAGAAATATCTAAACCGTCAGCTGTATACAACCGCTTTCTCTGATCATTGGTTAAAAAATAACTTTGGCCGAGTGAAACCATATCGCGTCGAACCTTGTCGACTGGCGCTACAGAATCGCATTTGAAGATTTTTAGTTTGAGTTTGAGTTTTGTTTCATGGCATATCAACCTCTGTGGGTTATTTAATGCTAAAAATGTTGGGGTTTTAAGGTATGTTTTTTAATGTTCCATTATAACGAGAAAGTTGATTTAATTTTTTTTTTTAATCATATAACCCCGAGCAAGGCGGTAACGCCACTGATGTGCAGGGGGCTACGTAAGAGTGAAACGATTGGAAAAGAGAAAACCGGAAACCACATCCTAAACAGGAAACAAGGGATGAGCCTCTTCACCCGTTCAATAGACGTGGGTGGAGTGTGAACAGGGCGATAGTTCAGATTTTGATGAAAACAATTTTATTCTTTTGTATTTTAGAAAACTGAAGATATCTTCTAGTTTTGTATTCAAAAATATAATGCTGGTAATATTTTTTTCTTTTAAAAATGTATTATGGCAATAAATTTTTTTTCCTTCAAAAATATATATTTTTCTATAAAGTCTATTTTCACACATGTATTTCTATAAAAGTTTATTTTTATACTTTCATAGTGTTTTGATCTCAATATGGGGGGTTAACTATTTGTCCATAGCTGGGACCCTAACGTGCTACCACACCGCGTCAGGGTGGACCTGGGAACAACAACAATTAAGAGGTGGTTTCATGCTCCCCACAATCTCCTAATCAGAGGCCTTGCTACCGGATGCAGTTTACCGTCGTACCCAGGACCGAAGATTTTTAACAGGAGCAAAAACTAAAATGAATAATACGTATAACTCGAAAAAATAATCTAGATGTTGACGTTCCACACTACTTCAAACAAAAGGTTAGAAAGGAAACCCCTATAAATACTGGAAAGAGCAATAACAGTGAACTTATGAAACCTATTTCCCTTGTTTTAAGAGAAAGATTTTATAAATTTCTATCGACAGTAGTACAAGCTACGAAGTCAATAAATGCTGAATGCTTCCTTATAAGGAAACAGCTAATATTAACATTACCATTAGAATTTACAATCAGCTTTCATTCTGAGAGAAAAATGGAATATTGTTTCTATTAACGTGTATAATCCTCATGTCATTACAATTATTTTAACAGCTTCTGTCGGTAATTAAACCAATTAAATATATTTCTGCTGCATTTTCATATCTAAAAATATAATAATAATACCATGTTTCTTCACAGCGTAGGCATTTATAGCTCTCCACGGTTTCCGTCTTCTTATTTATCTGTGATTTACAATGACACAATGGTGTGGTTTCTACTTGCTTTGACCACGATTTTCTAATTAGGTTTTTTTACCTCTTAGACTGGTTGCTAGACAAGTCTGGAGCACCCAGTCTAGTTTGCTATTTAACCCATAGCTGATGAAAAAGAAGAAGCGTGTTTATTGTCTTTCCCAAAGCATTTGTGTAAAAGTGAATTCAACTAACTCGGTATACGTTATCTGTCAGTCTGCGTCGATATCCGTTACATATTTTTATATAGCAAGAAGACTGAGGACATTGAAATAAACTCATCCAATGTTATTAACTCGGGAAAATTAAAATAAATGTGATGTATTTTTAATACAAATTTAATACAAATTTTGTTTGTGTAAACAACTTTATGTGAAACGCTTATCGGTTTCTTGTTAGTTTTCTAAGTGTTTACCCGGTTTTAGATGAATAGTTGTCACTATCTAGTTAGAGATATAGATAAAGTTTTATAGAAAAAGATTTTAAATATTGTGTCTAAACGAAAACAGATAAGATAATCTGCAATGAATCCTTTATAATCAATATATATACACACTAACGGCCATAATTATTAGGCCACCCCAGTTAAAAGAAGATGATGTATTTCATACAATTTTTAGTATTTATTGCCAAGTGGATAATTCTAAATGAAAATGGAATGGTTATTTTGTTAATATTGCACAATAACATGTGCATCAAATGAATTGTTCTAGTGTCCAGTTTTTGTGCTCTCTTCCCCATGCTAGTCTCTTCTTATTATTGGCTGGCCGAAGCAAAGGCTTCCTGGCTGCCTTGCAAAATTTTACAGAGTAATAACAACAAAGAAACCATTCTATTTTCATGTAGAATTATCCACTTGGTAATAAATACTAAAAATAGTATAAAATACATCATTATTTTAATAATTATGGCCGGTAGTATATATATATATATATATATTGATTATTTAATGACTTAGTTTTGGGTCATAATAAAATTAGACCAGTACACAGTTGTATTAAAAGTGTTCAATACAATTATATTGTAGAACTTTTGAATATTTTTCATTTGTAAACGAGTTATTACACGACCTAGGTTTCTACCATGTGATGTCGTCAGGCGATTTGCAATAACTGATTTTACCCTTTTTTTTTTAAGAACAGGGAATTTTTGAACATTCACGTAACGGGGAACTTTTGAACGAGCAGTTTTTAAAATTAAATGAAATTATAATGTTTTTATCCATGATTAATAGGTATTTTATGGTATGGTTACACTTAGTCATAATCTCTAAGTAAGTGTACCATAAAATACCTATTAGGTTCATACAACCATAGATGAAAACTTTATAATTTTTTCTAATTTTAAAAATTGCGCGTTCAAAAATTCCCCGTTACGTGAACGTTAAAAAATCCTTGTTACGTGAGCGTTCTTAAAAAACAAAAAACAAAAAAGCAAAAAAACTGTAAAATCAGTTATTGCAAATCACCTGAAGAAAACACATGGTAGAAACCTAGATTGCAGAAAAAACTCATTTCCAAATAAAAAATATTCAAAAGCTCTACAATATAAATGTATTCAGCACTTTTTAATACAACTAGTACTACTCTATTTTAATTATGATCAAAAAGTAAAAGCAATTGTTTCCGTTTCTAAAATCGTGAACTTTTTTTCAGTCTAAACAGGCTCACCCTCCCTTTTAATTGTATTATCGTTACTTTTTCACTGTTCATATTTCAACCATTTTCTTCATCTTTGTTGTTTTTATCAAAACGTTTATCACAAAGTTGAAAACCATTGTCCGAATATAAACAGTGTAAATAATAATAACTCCTCATCCCAGAAATTCAAAGATAAGGTGATCAGGAGATAATGACAACAAAGATGAGGATAATCGCCCCAATATAAATTGTGTAAATAATAACTCCTCATCACAGAAATTCAGAGAGAAAATAAAAATATCTTTATAAAAATCCTTCACGTGTAGAATTTGTATTTGTTTTTTTTGTTTGTTTTGTTTTTTGTTTTTGAAAGTTTTCAACTTCTTTCCTTCAAAGGAAGGCCGGAGAATACAACGGTCGAAACGCAATAACAACAAAAATGAGGACAACAGTCCAGTTGTAAATAGTGTAACTATTGATAATTCCTCATCCCAGAAATTCAGAGATAAAATAAAAATTCATGTATAATAATCCTCAATGTGTAGAATTTATTCAATTTTTAAAGTTTTCGATCCTTTTCCCTTCAAATGAAGGCCGGAGCGCACAACGGTCGAAACGTTTTGACAACTATTGTCCGAATATAAATAGTGTAAATAATGATCATTCTTCATCCGAAAAATCCAGATAGAATAGTTATTTTCTCAAAGACGTACTGGACACATAAAGTTTGTTTAACTGGACTTTAATAACAATATTTTGAAACCCATAAACTATTTTTCTCACTTAGACTTTTCAAAGCTTTTTTGTTCACTATGAATTAAGATAATGTTATAACAGTTTAGCATTTCTTAAAATATTTTAATGCTTAATACATCTTATCTAAATCACATATATGCACAATTTGAAATAATGTTTTTAATTAACCAGAAAAAATGCCGTAAGTGACAGCATTGTTCCTATTTGTAGTGATTAATTTGTTTCTTATTGTCTTTCAACTTTATTTCAGGTTATTTAAAGATAGAAATTATTTTTTTATTGTAAGAATTTTTTTTTTGAGATAATGATGAATATGATGAATATAATGATGAATATAATATGAATATAATATAAAGAGCTATTTAACCCGTAGATAATGAGAATAGTTAGATTCACAGCTTTTCCAGTAGTATTTGTGCGTCAGTGAATATAACGAACCCGACTGAAATTGGAACTCAGTTATCCGATTTTAAATTCCGACATTTTATCCATTACACCACCGTCACATTCAAGTTGACAGCACTCGATATTCCTAAGCTGTCACTCATCACTGGCCAAGTTTTTACTTAACTTTGGTCATCGAACGAAAAACGGTGTTTTATTGTTTTATGACAAGTAGGCCTATTCGGAGTGATGACGAGATAGAGAGATAACAGAACAGAAAATTTTGGAGAGCCATGATCACCAACGTGCTGAAGGAACACGACACATAGATGAAGAACACGAAGGGTGAAATTTTAATTTTAATTAAGTCCTATGGGAAAGTTCTTATGAATTTTTGAAAGGATAAATTTGTTACAGAAAAAGAATAAATAAAACCCCAAATAAATGCATATGTAATTATGAATATCATATAAAAGAAGACATTTTGAAAAAAAAAAGGGACGCTTGTCAAAACCAGTGTTAAATAAAGTGTATATTTTATTAAATTACGTAATATTAAATTAAGATTTTATTTAAAATTTTTATTGTTTTTTATTTGGTTTTTATTTTTTCATGAGAACGATAGAATGAAAGACATATATGTAGACAACTTGAAAACGTATTTATCTCAAAACTGAATGACTAACATATTTTAATACTTGTATAAATGATGTAAATATATTTTGGAATTAATTTCCATGAAAAACCACGTGAAACTCAATGTGTATCCAAAAAATCTATATCAAATTGTGCAAATATTTCGTGTAACACATTTCATCCTTTAAAATTTAATCAGACTTAAGTGATGCTTGCGTTGATGTGATTGCGCATGCTCGTCAAGGAGAGGGAACGGCGGAATTTTAAATTTGAATTTATTTTTTTTTTAATATGTGTTTTGAATACGTAGTCTAGCCAATTTCATTTAGTTTATTTTTATTTTTTTCCGTTACGTTTTTATCAGTTTCGATATTAGATATCACAGTTTGTGATAACAGAAGATCTGTCAAGAAAGCAAGAATGCTGTAAGAATTTGGAGGTAAACTTACCGGTTTAGCAATTAAAGCACTTTCTATACATTTTCGTTATTTAAATTTTTCCACTTTGTCATAAATTTTCCCCCAAATTCTTCTTGATACATCAAATTTATGTATCCATTCCCCCATATATATATATATATATATATATATATATATATAGTGCTTCACACTTTTCTAACGTAACCAGAAGATCAGAAGACTCCATTACATGGGGATGACATAGAAATTATTCTCTTGGGGACGGAGAAATCATAAATATTCAGTATGAAGCAGAATGTTATTTTGTTTAGTTTATTAGCATAAGAAAATGGAGAGTAACTTTAAACGTTTGGTATTTTATAAGTACAATGTAGTTCTAAAATGATTTAAATAGAAACGTCATTTTTTATACTCACACACACACACACACACACACTCAGAGAGAGAGAGAGAGAGAGAGAGAGAGAGGGGGAGTGAGAGAGAGAGTGAGAGAGACGAACACACACATAAGTACATTTGCTTATGTGTGTGTGTTTGTGATAAAATATACTTCTAAGGTGTGATATATTTATAGGTAAAAGTGCTCAAAACAAATACCCTTCATAAATATCCATAAATATAACGTGACTTAAATCTATATTTTTATCACCCTCCATACATACATACATACAAACATACATACATACTTACATACAGACATATATATATATATATATATATATATATATATATAATGTTTAAACTTAAGGGGCCTTTTGAGTAAATTTAATCTTCTTATCAGTACATGTTTATTTCTAATTTTTTCAAAACATTTAATTCATAAATTTCTATTTTTTATTCTAATTTACTCCCTGCTATCATTATCCCATCTTTCTAATATCTATTATCTATTAGATATCTATCTTTCTAATATCTATTTATGAACATTTTTTTATATATAAAAAAATTTATATACCAGTTTACGTATTTTATTTTAATATCTCGTCAGTTATTATTTTCCTTAAGCGAATTATTGGGTACATGCATGCTAATTAATATAAACTTTATTTTATTTTGTTTTTTTATCCCTATTCTAATATGAACGTTTTGCTGTGCCCCTCTCTCTCTCTCTCTCTCTCTCTCTCTATATATATATATATATATATATATATATATATATATATATATATATGATATATATATATATATATATATGAGACAGAAAGACAAGCAGTCAAACATTTGTTTCGTTTATCTGCGCGTAAAATACTCTGTTATTATTTTGTAGGACTAAATCAGATTGAGTAAAAATTCACATCACGCGCGTAGATAGATAGATAGATAGATAGATAGATAGATAGATAGATAGATAGATAGATAGATAGATATTGAAATGATTAAAATAGATAGATACTGAAATGATTAAGATAGATAGATAGATAGATAGATAGATAGATAGATAGATAGATAGATAGATAGATATTGAAATGATTAAAATAGATAGATACTGAAATGATTAAGATAGATAGATAGATAGATAGATAGATAGATAGAGAGATAGATAGATATTGAAATGATTAAAATAGATAGATACTGAAATGATTAAGATAGATAGATAGATAGATAGATAGATAGATAGATAGATAGATAGATAGATAGATAGATATTGAAATGATTAAAATAGATAGATACTGAAATGATTAAGACAGACAGACAGATAGATAGATAGATAGATAGATAGATAGATAGATAGATAGATAGATAGATAGATCTGAATGTGCGGGGGATTTTTTTCTTGTTTTTTATTTATTTATTTATTTTTTTGTGAATGTGGTGAATCATACACTGTAAACTGAGTGAGACAGATCTCACACTTAAGCAGACCGTGTGGAAAAGACAGACTTTTAAAGCTGTTATTACACAATCATGTGTTGTCTCTTCTTGTTTAATGTCGCCTGTCTTTAGGAGCTCCATAAAGCCAATGTGTATACTCGTTCATCCGATCGAATATTTAAAAAAAGAAGAAAAAAAAATGAACTTTACCAACAAAGCAATAGTGACAGAAGAAAATAAACTGACAAATGAGAAAATTATCTATAATCATAAACATAATAATATATTAGTCATAGATACTCACTTTTATTCACAGATTTCATTTTGAATAGTTTTAAGAAAACTACAAAATTTTCTTTTCTTTGCAATTTTAACAACATCATTTCCTTTTATATAAAGTCAGCTTATTTAGCCAGCGATATTAATCTAAAACTGCAAATTTGACAATCGCGTACGTTCTGACTTAATTAAGCGATTTTCAGTTCACTTATCAGTACATGTCAAGCCCATAAATTATCTGTGATAACAGTTTTCATCACATATACATTCAATTGTAGTGTACTCATTCGAAGAGAAAGTAATTGCATAGTCGCAGTTCATTACCGCCAATAGATACTTTTCAAGCCCAGGTTAGTATTTCAAATACGGTTTTTTGAGGTAGACTTTCGCTATTTAGAAAACACAGCAACATCTTCATCATAATCAGATTTTTGAGATTTGAACGAATTTAAAAAAGTTAAGCTTATAACATTTCTGTAAAAATGTGTCTTTATTATACATATATATAGATATTTAGTAATTTTTCTATAGTTTTGCTCAGGCCTATATGTGTGGACCACCAGTGACTACGAAACTCATTTTGGGAATAATATGTGTGATTTGCATTCAGATTGGGTTCTATAGCCTTGGTCGGCAACCAGTCTACCGCAGAAAGCAATGGCAACCTACTGCGGGATAATCTTCTGCCCAGTCAGTCATGTCAAATTTTACAAATGACTCTCCTGAAAAAAATCCCCCGCACATTCAGATCTATCTATCTATCTATCTATCTATCTATCTATCTATCTATCTATCTATCCCAATCTGTTTATATCTATCTATCATTTTGTTCCTATCTATCTATCTATCTATCTATCTATCTATCTATCTATCTATCTATCTATCTATCTCTAAACTCAGAGTGAAGCCAAAATAAGTGAGTTTTATTTAAAACTATTAATGTCAATCAAATGATATTGATTTTTTGTGGGTAAACGCAATCTATCTATCTATCTATCTATCTATCTATCTATCTATCTATCTATCTATCTATATATATATATATATATAAAACACATACATACTTAAACAAGAAAATAATAAACGGAAACTCAAAATCCTGGAAGCAATCTACATTAAACAATTTAAATCTGGTTTGAATACGATCAATTTTGATATTTCCAATAACGTACTCAAATGCCTGTAATCGGATCAGGGACCACAACGCCAGTATTTTGTCACTGTCTTCGGCTATCCGCCACGGTAGGGATGGACTTGTATCTTCAATTTAATTCTCTTTATTGTTAATAACTTAAATGTTCTATGTTTACTGTGTGTTAATATTTATTCTTTGATAATGGCTTATGTGAGCCGAAAGTTTAGACCCGTTAAAAAATTCAACAATTACTGTGATTTTTTGTTGTCTTTCAACGATATCGCCATCAAGTATATCAGACGGTACGAACGGATCCTACACAAAATTAATAGACAAAACTTGTCGATATTATTCAATGAAATCTGCATTAATTTATATATATATATATATATATATATATATATATATTTCTCATATATATATATATATTTCTCATATATATATATATATATATATATATATATATATATATATATATATTAGTTGTGATGATGTTTATTGCCAAGATTGGTGTTCTTGCAATAGTTTATTGGTAAAAAAGCATTTTTAGCAAGCAGACTTCTTTTTCATAAAGTGTTCGATATCGAGATAGAGACAGAGCGTTAACGGAATTAATGCGGAAAAGTTTGTATTTTTTTCATTACGATGGTTTATAAAAGCATTAGATCACTACACAAAAATTTTCATGCTTGAGAACAATACTGTTCTTCTTCAGGTGATAGTTTAAAATATGTGTGTGCGTGTGTTATAAAGTGGAAAATATTTTCATGTGATGAGTTTCGTATTTTTGCACTTCAAGCGAAGAAAATGATTCATTTTCCTTTTCTAAATGCCTTTTTCATTAAAACATTTCCACTTTGTTACATGTTTTTGGAAATTGTGATATATAAACATTTATATATCATTTTCTCATATATATACATATGCATATATATGTATATATATGCATGCATATATATATATATATATATATATATATATACATGCTTATGTATATACATATATATATATATATATATATATTCATGCATATATATAAACATGAATATATATACATGCATATACATATATATATATACATGTATATATATAAATATTCATATATTCGTGTATATATATATATATTAATGTATATATAGATGCATGTATATATGTATGCATATATATATACACATGCATATATATATATACATACATGTGTATATATACATGCATACATATATACATGCATGTATATATACACATGTATATATATATATATATATATATATTAGAAAAAGATATAAAACGATATATAAATGTTTTTATATGTATATTGAACACTCATCTTTGAGTAGATACGGCAGATTTTAAACAGTGAACTATGTCCACCGGCCATATACAGTATAACTTGGATATACGAGAAACCCGGATATAAGGGAAACTCGTATATAAGAGAAACAATATCTGGTCCCGAATTAGAGCCTGTGGTAATGTATATAAAATAGACCAAACCCGAATATAAGAGAAACCCCGATATAAGATAACTTTTATCCGATCCCGACAACTCTGTGTTACACTATATATATATATATATATATATATATATATATATATATATACTGAAAATTCAAACTCTGTGTAACTGATTAAATTTGGATTTATCGTCAGCAGAAAATATTAAAATATA
>JBBBDQ010000271.1:2282500-2292500 GCA_037127315.1 Ascarosepion bandense | reverse complement strand
ATTTCTCGTTCCGAGCTGATATCCACTGCGCCACAACGCACAGAGTTGTTAAAAATTGCGATGGACATGTGTTAATTAATTAGTATTAATAATTCAAATTGTTATCCATTTACTTTTTCGCAAAACATATTTTATCATAAACACTTTTCAGTTTTTACAATTTTTAAAAAAATTATATCCCCCCAAGCAAGGCGGTGACGCCACTGATGCGCATGGGGCTACTTAAGAGTAAAATGATTGGAAAAGAGAAAGCCGGAAACCACATCCTTAACAGGGAACAAGGGATGAGCCTCTTCACCTGTTCAAAAGACGTGGGTGGAGTGTGAACCGGGCGATAGTTAAGTCTATCTACTCCAATTGAGAACAAAAAAAAAAAAATGAGAAAAAAAAAAAGTGAAAGATGATTTGAAAAAAAAAAAGAAGAAAGCTGGGAACCACATCCTAAACAAGAAACAAGGGATGAGCCTCTTCACCTGTTCAAAGACATGGGTGGAGTGTGAACCGGGCGATCTAATCCAATTAGTCTATCTACTCCAATTTAACGTTGAAATGTTTGGTTTCATTTTCATTTTTACCAAAATCTTATATATTTACTTTTGTGACAGTGAAAGTTTACAGAGAAAGAACGACTACCCTGAAGCAAGAATTATTGCTTCTTTTAAATTTGTTCTAAGCGTTATGATGGAAGAAATTGTAAATGCACCTAATATCTGTACAAGAATATTGTTTAATACTGAAGATAAACGATGACAGGCCCTAACATAAATGCCTAATGTAGAAACAAACGCTATCACAATTCAAATATCATAAATAGAATTTGCATATAAAGAAATTAAAATAAATTATCCGACTTCTTATTTTTGAATTAAACTCTCCCCAACCTCCTTTTAAGATTTTATCAATTAACCGGCTATTTTATCAATTAACCGGCTATTGATATCGAAGATAAAAAATTTCTAAAAAAAAAAAAAGAAGAAAAAAAAACGTTGAGACATGCATTAAGGAAACTGTTTATTTTCATGACTTTTAATGTTATAATTATTTATAAGAGACATTAAAATCCAAGTTCATTTTTCTATTTCGATTTTATTTTACAAATAAATTTAATAATGGAATATAATAGATGATTGTTAATTCGGCTACGTCTACAATCAGGATGTACGTTGTGGTGCAGTAGATAGCGGCTTGGAATTAGAAATCGGAGATCCGCGTTCGAATTACAGTTCCATTTACGTACGCGCAAATACACTTTGGAAAGGTATTAATCCGTCTTTTCCCTCCAGTTATGAGTTAAATAACAGAACAGATACTTGGTTAGCTACCAGTCTACCGCAGAAAGTAATGGCAACCTACCGTGGGAAAATCATCTGATCCCCCAAACGTATGGCACTTAACTGACTGATAAATTTTGCTATGTCAAACATTTCGAAAACAATTTTGCTTGTAGGATATTATTTTTTTTAAAAACTCTCATAACCTTAAACTTAAAAAAAAAAAGAAAAAACACCACAAAGAGATGCTGAAAATTTATCGACTTGAGTCACTACCCAAAATCTAACTAAATAATTATGCATCAGAATTGACTTGTGGAGGGCTTCTTGGTCGCAAGGAGATTTTGTTCTCAAAGAGCCGGTTTTAGATTAATATAACTTTTAGATTATTTTATTTTTTCAGGGCGCATGTTTGAAATGTAATTTCTATAAATATATTTATTTGCTAAAATGACTTGTAGGAATATTGGATTTATAACTTGACCATTGGAATTCTTTTTTTTTTTGTTTCTTTGTTTTAAAAACAATTAAAGAACGCTTTTAATGACCAAAGGCCAATGTGGCTGATAACAAGGTGCACCCAATATCTATTAAAAAAAAAGATCTTGATTTCGTTTTATTATTCATTTAAGGGCGAATTCTATTTTTACTTTTTTTCCGATATGGGACGTGGGAAAAATTTAATGCATTAACGATTTTATTCTTTCAGGGATTATTAACGCAAAGAACGTGAAGTAAAAATAAAATAAAATAAAATAAAATAAATAACAATAATAATAATAATAATAATAAAAAGCTAAATTTTGTGTAAAAAAAATGGGGCTAACCATACTTTTAGACGTTTCGCTTACATATTCAGAAGTATTTCATTTAAGGTTGTCTTTCTCGCCAACTCTCTCATCTATCTATCTATCTATCTATCTATCTATCTATCTATCTATCTATCTATCTATCAAATTTGTGCCTGCGCACGCACGCTAACTGAATTTTTGCTAACTATTTAAATGTAATTTATTTCTTGCATAATTTGTGACTAAATGGTTTTACATTTCTTTAGTCATGGAATTTAGTGTTTCGATTTGATAGGTCATTAAAATGTGTGAATTGAATCGATGACTACTCATTGACTTCAAAATAAAAGAATACTTCAGGAATTAAAGTTCAAGATCTTCCAAACATATATAGAATAAGAGTAACCATTGAGTAATTGATTTTATAAGATATTTATTTCGCAAATTGATTTAAACTTTTATTAAAACCAATGACTTTGTCATTACGATAATAGATGGAAATAATGACTAAGTCACAGCCATATAATAAAATTTTAACATTTCGTAGTAGTAATAATAGTAATAATAAAAATAAAATGACTGTCACACAGACTGCACCATGCACACTAATAGACTAGGTATTTTCTTTAAAATGATGTCAAGAAGCTGATATCGATATGATCATATTTTCTGATAAAAAAGAAAAAAACAAAACAAAAAAAAAAAAACGTTTTAACCAAAGAATTTAATAAACTCTCCAGATCTAAGAATACTGTAATACACTTAACAAAAATATAGACTCTAAAGTAAACCAAACAGTTACTCCAGTTGTAGCAGGAGTGCTCGGAACGATTAAGAATATTACTGAAATAGACATTGAGAAAAAGAAATCTATAAAAATCCATCTTTATCTGAAATACCAAATGAGTTAATGGGTATCTTCACATAGAAAGACGCTTTCAAGAAATCAACAAAAGAAACCTTTATTTAACTGAAAGACATGCTAAATGATTGGATCAAATAGCGAATCAAAATTAATTAATCAATAATAATAGTAATGATGTGAAAACGATTGCCTTAATGAGTTCGACATCTATATTTAGGAAATCTCTTTCAATAATATCCTAAGAAAAGCTTTAATTCACCATACGTCTCAGCTGAAAGATTTGCTTATTGATCATATCAAACAGCAATTTAAAATAAATGCATAATAATAATAATAATAATAATAATAATAATAATAATAATAATAATAATGATGATGATAATAATAATAATAATAATGTCTATTAATTGATATGGCTTGTCCAGCGAATTGTAACATAGCAATCAAGGAATTTGAAAAACTGTCAAAATATAAAGACCTGGAAATTGAAATAGAAATAGAAAAAATGTGGAAATTGAAAACAAGAGTTGTGCCAGTGATAGTAGGTGCACTTGGACTGATAAAAAATGGAACAAAACAACACATTGAAAGAATCCCTGGAAACCCCAGCTTAAGAGATATACAAAAAATTGTCTTATTAAGTACAGCCCACACACTAAGGAAAACTTTATCTATGTAATGCTGGAGATGATAGGGAAGATAGAAAAACATGAAATGGAGCCATAACAACATGCCACTACCTGCCTTAGGTCTCCCCGCAGACTTGGTTGGTAGTGAGACCAAAGCAGAAATCGAAATATGATGAAAAATGACATAATAATAACAACCGCTGGAATTAATAATAATAATAATAATAATAATAATAATACACAGACGGAAAATAGTGCATAGGACAATATTATGATGATGTTGCATATAATAATAATTGCATAACAAGAACATTAAATTAAATACAACAGCAACAACAACAACAGTAATAATTTTCATAATAATAATAATAATCTTTATGTAAAATGTGCCTATGTAAAGTGTGTGTGATCTTATGTTTTCTTTCTTTTTTTTTCTACAAAAATCATTAGTGGAATATATCATGAAACCATTTCTGACCTTACACCTCTTGTTGGGATCCGGAAAGAAATATTTATACAACAGAAATCAAAGAAAAAAAAAAGTGATAATGTAAAATGTGTGTAAATATCTCTCTTTTTATTTTTTTTTTTATTTTTTATTTTTTTTACAAAAATGATCAGTGGAAAATGTGAGACCATTTCTGACCTTAGGTCTCTGGTTAAGGATCCGGAAGGAAATGTGTAAATGTCTAATAAAAGTAAATAATAATAATAATAATAATAATAATAATAATAATAATAATAATAATAATAATAATGAAATGGAGCCATAACAACACGCCACGACCTGCCTTAGGTCTTCCCGCAGACTTGGTTGGTAGTGCGACCAAAGCAGAAATGGAAATATGATGAAAAATGACATAATAATAATAATAATAATATTTCGGTGAAATTATATTAAGAATTCTAAAGAATTATTCAATACTAGTAATTCCTGACTCATAATATTTTCGGCTAAATACTTTTATCAGTTGGAATTATTATTATTATTATTATTATTATTATTATTATTATTTTGTCGTTGTTGTTTTAAAATTGTTGTTATGCAGTTATTATCATTATTATTATTAAAATGTTCCATTTAAATACAACCAGTATGCCAGTGGTAGTAGAAGCACTAGGAATGATAAAGAAGTATATTGATACGGATAATTAAAAAATCCTTGGAAATCCATATTTATTTGAAATGCAAAAGATGGTGCTAATAAGCATTGAGCATATTTAGGGGAAAAAAAACTCTCAATATACTTAATAGCTTGCTAAGAAAATAAAGAATTACTTTAGATCTAAGGCGAAAGACTTAAATGAATGCCAGAAACAGTGAATTAAAATAAGTAAATAATAATAATAATAATAATAATAATAATAATAGCATGCTTAAGGGGAGGGGCTTAAGGTCGTAAAATTTGGTTGTGTTTCTGTGGTCGCACTTGGAATTGTGAGAGACCATATTTGAAAATATGTCTGGCTAAAATTGAGGCTGTGATTCGAACTGAGGTCTTTCAGAAAACAGCACTGTT
The DNA here is from genome assembly GCA_037127315.1 of Ascarosepion bandense. Classification (NCBI taxonomy): domain Eukaryota; kingdom Metazoa; phylum Mollusca; class Cephalopoda; order Sepiida; family Sepiidae; genus Ascarosepion; species Ascarosepion bandense. Next base: position 2,287,424 of record JBBBDQ010000271.1, on the reverse strand, counting down.
TGAGTGTACCAGAATTCTGAAAAAGAGTCTTGTTGATGTAGAAAGATGAAGAAATGACAGGACCCATGATCATTTTTATGCTCCTCATCGTTAAATTACGGCATAAGGTATGCTGTGAGAAAATAGATGAAATAATAATAATGATAATAATCTATGACAATTTAAACTTATTTATAAATAGAACTTTGTGTGTGTGTGTGTGTGTGTGTGTGTGTGTGTGTGTGTCCGTTACCTACAGACTCCGAAACAGCTGAACCGATTTTCTTGAAAATTTACATAGTTGTATTATAAGCGTCTGCGAGTGTTCTTAGCTAAGTTTGTGTCGAATTACCCCCGATAAATATTGAAAATCGATAATCGAAAAAATCGGCTTATAGAAGGAGAGGTCCCATTTTAATCAAATTTGATACACTTTGATACATAAACAAAGACATAAGAAACGATATTCAGAAGTTTCAAGGTTGCAGTTCTTACAATAGGGCAGAAAATTTGATATCGATACCAGGAAATCAAAATTTGACTTACATCCATTCATTTTTCTTTCGGTTTACGGTTTTGCTTTAACTGGAAACAACTACTGCTTTTTAGTCTTTCGTGCCAACGTCCAAAGAGTCTGAGCTCCAGGACCATGGATTAGTTTTAAAGCTTTCATTACACCCGAGCAACGCCGGGCTATACAGCTAGTATATATATAACGTGAGAATAGGGTATGCTGTATTATTTCGATAAGGCAAGAACTCGGCCTAGATATAAAATTTGAACAATTTATTTCTCAATTCATCGTATTCGGTGGAAGCTGACAGTCGATTGACATCCGACGAGCCTTTCCATTGAGACGCAATCTACACGACTTTACTTATAAATTATGATCTAAGCGTAAACCTCGCACGGAAAACACCATATCAGTCGATAGGAATTAGATTTATATACGCGCTGAAATCCAATCCAATATATTTTCATAATACACACGCAAATGCAAATATTATTTTCAAAATTATCTGCGTAAATTATACCAAGCGATATTAAAATACAAATATTTTAAGAAAAGTACATAAATTATTATTTATAAGTGATATTATTATCAAGCATATTTTGGTTATCTCGTATGAATAAGAAAGTCTCGTAAACGACTAAAAAGCAGAATTCTGATTTTTTAGAAGTGTGCTAAGTTGAGAACTATTTAGTGTGTCTGTATATATATATATATATATATATATATATATATATATATATATATATATATATAAAGAATGAATTAACAAAGATATTCCTTCTGATTTTTGCTTTTTATTGAGTTAACATGGGGAAACAAAAAATAAATTTTTTTAGGAATTACGTTGTTTTTTTAAATTTCCGAAACGTATATAGTCTATTGTTATATAATATGTCAAATAAATTCAAAATATACTAGGAAACCATTTGTCAACATTGAAGATTACTTCAGGCAATCACCATACAGGGTTCACACTGCTTAGCTTTCTCTCTCTCAACCACTGTCTCTCTCTTTTTCTATCGCTCTCTTTATCTATATATCTATATATCTATCTATCTTAATACGTGTTTGACATATATATATATATATATATATATATATATATATATATATATATATATATATTCATGTGATCTTATAATTTTTCTTCTTTTCAGTACGTAAATTATATAAAAAATTGTCGGAATGCTTTATTTCTTTATTCAATACATTTAGCCATTATCAAGGATGAATTGTAATTTGTTATTTTTAACTGAATATATGGATTGTTAAAAATAAAATTAATTTCATGACAAAATATGCCAAAAAATTAGCTACAGCACCTTTTCTGTCATTTTTAACGGAATTTGCATAAAAGAGGGATTGTTGCTTAAATGCATAATTTTTAACTATATATATATATTCACCAGGTGACACAGACAATTTCATATTAAATAAATCGACCGACCTAAGTTCAGAAAGAAATTTCTTTGTAATGAATTGCTGGACGTTGAGAAAGAATTAGTGGTGTCGCCATAGGGTAAGGCTACCCCACCTCTGAAATCGTAAAATAGGATCAAAATCATAAGAGGAAAAATATTTACTTTAATTGTACCAGCGTGCATTAATTTTGGATAATATACACAGAAAAAACTAAAATGCATTATTGGAGTAGATAGACTAAACTATCGCCCGGTTCACACTCCACCCACGTCTGTTGAACAGGTGAAGAGGTTCATCCCTTGTTTCCTGTTTAGGATGTGGCTTCCGGCTTTCTCTTCTCCATTCTTTTCACTCTTTTATTTATTTATTTTTTCCTCAATTGGAGTAGATAGACTAAACTATCGCCCGGTTCACACTCCACCCACGTCTATTGAACAGGTGAAGAGGCTCATCCCTTGTTTCCTATTTAGGATGCGGTTTCTGGCTTTCTCTTTTCCAATCCTTTTACTCTTACGTAGCCCCTTGCGCATCAGTGGCGTTATCGCCTTGCTTGGGGTGATATGACTAATATATATATATATATATATATGTGTGTGTGTGTGTGTGTGTGTGTGTGTGTGTGTGTGTCTGCATATAGTGTTTAACAACTATATTTTGTAATTAGCAGTTTTTTATGAATCTCTCTAAACCGCTTAGAAGTATTACTATAAAGGAAATAGAGAAAAGTAAGAATTATTCTAAAAATAAATTCATGGTCATATACGCTGAACCTTTTTGTTAACATCTAGTGCGTATATATATTAGCTTTTTTTTTTAATCCTCCTGCGCTGTGAATTCATGGAAGATGCAAACAGATTGCTTATAAATTGGATAATACAGACTCTATAATTATTGCTAATTTACAGCAGAATTTTTTTTTAATCGTTTTACCACAAGCAAGGCGGTACTGCCACTGATGCGCAGGGGGCTACATGAAAGTAAAAGTTTAGATAGGAGGAGAGTAAAGAGAAAGACGAACCAGTTACAGTGGGTGTCAGAGAAAGGGAAAGAGAAGGATGGTGACACAGGTATGAAGACAGTTGCGAACGTAGAGAGAAAGGGACAGAACAAGATATACAGGGTGATGTAGAAAGAACTGGAGTCAAGTGGATACGAGATGGGTATTAACATTACGTTTAAATTCCTGGAGGTTGTAGCCGTCAGGAAAGCAAGTATATGGAAGGGAGTTCCACAGGCAGGAAGTGCGAGAGAAAAATCTGATGGAGTAGAATTGTCGGCTGCGTTTGACTGTGTTGTCGATTGTGCGTAGCATATACAATACATTAAGCTATTTGAAACAATGATTGCTTTTGATTTTCATCCTCAGTAAGAAATATTCTTTTTTTTTTTTGTTTGGGTAAAGGACTATTTCTCCTCTCATTTCTTTTTTAGGAACATTTCAGTCTTTATGTCAAAAAAAGCTTCTGGTCATCATCGTCAGACGCTCGGCTGCTTCAATCGCCATATCTGAGGGCAGAAGAAACAAACTTTCATTTTTCTTCCTCATGATCTTTTCAGTTCTTTCAGATAACTTGGTGGCGCCCATCTCTTCTCAAAACTCTTGACCGGCAGCCGAAGATCACGTAATATGGTGTGGATCGCCCTCGGTCCGTACACTAGCCCCTTAAGTTTTTGAATTCAGAGTTGTCTTTCTCCTAGACCGGTCGCCACTCAAGGTTACAGGGGAGTGGGAAGAACAGATGGATACATCCTTAACCAAGGATATTAACAAGTAACGACTTTGTAATTCGAACTCGGTTCTCTGATTCCTCAATACACCGTGCCCCCCATCATGCTTACAGTTATAAACAAATTCAATGAACTCTGATAATACCTTATTCCAAAAGTTAGAAACATGGTTGAAATTTATGTATAATTTAACGCAAGTTGTTTTTTTAAAGAATTATTTTAAATCGGAAAACAGCAAATTTGAATAATAATAATAATAATAATAATAATAATAATAATAATAATAATAATAAAACCAATACCACTTTACTACTACTACTACTAATAATAATAATAATGATAATAATAATAATACATTAATCTTTACTTTATGAAATTTTCTGTGGTGGTAATAAATAAAAAATAATATCGTTTTATTTCATGTCATGTCCCTTGAATAAGTAAGCGATTCTTGTCATACATATATTCCTTTTATTTTCTTAAAATTTGTGAAACATTACTTCTTGAGAAAAGATAGTAGAGTGGTTTCTTGTTGCCTTTTTCCACGATTTTGAATTGAGAGTAGTCCTTCTCCTAGACTGGCCGCCATCCAAGGTTAGAGGTTAATTTTTTTTTCTTTACAGTTTATCAACTCTTTGCGGGTTATTTAAATCCGAAACATTTTGGATTGCATGAGGTTGCTTAGAGTACTCGGTGTTTGCAAAGGGTCCTCCCCCAACACCTCATCTAAGTACTGATCATTTGATCGATCGAGAACCGGTGTTTTCAGCATGACTTGACCGTAAGCCTAGGGTTAGAGAGCCCAGGCTACCTTGTTGTCTCCACAGCTGAGTGGTGGGAGGACAAGAATTAGATTCATACTTTTTGATTAAAGCATTTAGCGTGAACTCACTTTGCCGTTTCATTTTCTGTGTCTATAACCACACGTAATAAAGCAGAAATATAATGAAACTTGTATCATAGCTTTTAGGCACCCTCTTTTCTGTCACATAACTTTCTCGATCTCCCTTGAAATAAATAAACGATTATCCTAAATTCTTTTATAAATGTAACCCTTAAAAAACCATATCCCCTCCCCTAAAAAAGGGGTTTTTCACATCTGTTAAGCATTTGTCTTAAATTAACACATTCCGTCACCTTGGGCGCCTCGACGTGGGATAATGGGTAGAAAACTAGTCTGGTTGACTATTATTATTACGGAGTACTCAGTTCGACTATCACTAAGTGCTCCATACATATGACCTTGTACCAAACTAAGTTAAGCTAATTTACATAATTTAA